>PVKN010031701.1:0-12427 GCA_004027915.1 Capromys pilorides | reverse complement strand
TTTTTTTTGCGGGACCAGGGATCAAACTCAGGACCTTGTACTTGCCAGGCAATATGCAATGTATTAATTATTGTAAACTTCCTGCTAACCTGATTTGAAACTGTTTCACTGTTATTTTATGTTTTTTCTCATTAATTGTCATTAACTTCTCATTAATTAATGAATAAAAACAATATCCAAGCATATACCTGAAATATATACAATTTTATATGTCAATAAAGATGCTTAAAATGTAATTAAAATACAAGATGTACAACAGCACAATATAGATGATGAGGATCTGAACTAGAGCTGTGACAGTAAGAAGAGAAAGGAGATAAGTACTTAAGAGGTGAAATCAGGAAGTCTTGATGATATAGAATATGGTAGGGCCAGGATCAGTTTATTGATAACTTCCAGGTTTCCTGTTTGGGTGACTGAGTAGATATTGGTAAAACTCACTGAATAAGCAACAGGATAATAACCAATGGAAAATGATGCATACAGGCTGGAACAGGAGCAATTATGTTAGTTGTTTTAGATACACTAGGCTTAATCTCCACATAGAGACAGTGGGCAAGCACTGAAGCTTGAAACTCAGGACCAAGGTCATAACTGGATAAACACCCAGGAACTAGATAACACAAACAGTGGGTAAATCTGCAGCTACCATAACACAAATGCAAGAGGTTACTTTTAAAAAGTGTATACCTCATAGATTATGGGGGCATGTATCCGTATGTAATCTGGGACTCACAAGGCTGAAGCAGGAGGACTGTGAATTTGAAGCCAGTTTGACTATAAAATCAGACCTTATCTGAAAAAGATTTAATCTCCAAAGTGTTCAAAAGAAAGAAAATACACAGAACCGCCATATTATTCACAATAGTCAAGGCATGGAAACATCATTCTTCTACAGCTATCCACTTCTAAGTGTGTATCTAAAAGAAATAAAAACTAAGACTTAAAGATATATTCATATAACTGTTCATAGCAGCATATTCAGAATAGACAAAAGGTTGAAACAGCCAAAATGCCCCTCCACTGCTGAATAAACAGACCAAATGTGGTGTGTACACACAATAGAATAATATTCAACATTAAAAAGAAAGGAAGGCCTGGGGAGATAGCTCCATGGCACAAGTGCCTGCCTGGCATGTCCAAGGTTGTGAGTTTGAACGCCGGTCCTATCCCCTCCCAAAAAAAAGAAAACTAACACACAGACAAACCTTGAAGACATTAACTTAAATGAAGTAAGCCAGACACTAAAGGTTGAATATGATTCCATTTATATGAGGTACATAGAACAGTCAAACCACAAAGAAAGCAAAATAATGGTGGCCCAAAGCTGCAGGAAAAAGATAATGGGAAATTATTCCTTAATGCACATAGAGTTTTAATTCGAGATGATGAAAAAAATGTGGAAACAGATTGTAGTGATAGTGGTACAAAAACGTGAATGTATTCAATGTCACTAAAATGTACATTTAAAATGGGTAAATTGATGAACTGGTAAATTTTATGCAATGTATATATTACCACAACAACAACATTGCAGAAAATGTTTTTTTAAAAATTAATTTTACTTTATTTTGAAGAGTAGAAACAAAAGAACAAAAATCAGGAACAAAGACAGAAACAGGCTAACATACGATACATGATACAGATTTTCAAAACAAGAGTGGCCAATTAACACTGGTTGATATGTTATCTGTTTTTATTGTCAAATCTGTTGCTCAGATCTGTTAATCCAAAAAATGTTTTAAAGCGGTGATATACATAAGGAACATCTCAAAGAGTGATTGCTTGTGAGAAGCAGGAAAGTGACTGGCAGAAAGCACATCTATTTATTCTAAGTGTTTCATAATCTTACTTTTTTAAGACTTTGAGCCTGTATGAGATTGGTAGAAATAAAAATATTTTAAAACTATATTTTAAAAAATGAACCCCCTTATTGAACTTGAGTTTGGAAAGGCGAGTCCAGTCTCAAAATGGAGGGTCATGATCCAAAGGAACCAGAGCAGTTGAGGGAGCTGTTTATTGGTGGTCTGAGTTTAGAAACTACCAATGACAGTTTAAGCGAACACTCTGAGAAATGGGGTACACTTGTGTGGTGAAGAGATCCTCAAACAAAATGCTCCAGAGTCTTTGGTTTTGCGACTTACACTTGTGTTGAAGAGGTGGATGCAGCAATGTGTACTTGGCCACACAAAGCTGACGGGCCTGTTAGTGGAACCAGAGAGAGCTGTTTCTGGAGAGAACTCAGTAAAACCTGGTGCCCATCTAACAGTGAAGAAAATTTTTGTTGGTGGTATTAAAGAAGATACAGAAGAATATAATTTGAGAGACTACTTTGAAAAATATGGCAAGATCGAAACCATAGAAGTTATGGAAGATAGGCAGAATGGGAAAAAGAGAGAATTTGTTTTTGTAACTTTTGATGATCATGACACAGTTGATAAAACTGTTGTTCAGAAATACCACACTATTAATGGGCATATTTGTGAAGTTAAAAGGGCCCTTTCTAAACAAGAGACACAGTCTGCTGGATCACAAAGAGGCAGTGGAGGTGGATCTGGCAACTTTATGGGTTGTGGAGGAAACTTTGGAGGTAGTGGAGGAAATGTTGGCTGTGTTGGAAACTTTGGTGGAAGAGGAGGTTACAGTAGTGGAGGAGGTAGCAGCAGAGGTACTTATGGAGGAGGTGATGGTGGATACAATGGATCTGGAGGTGATGGTGGAAACTATGGTGGTGATCCTGGTTACATTAGTAGAGGAGAGTATGCTGGTGATGGACCAGGATATGGAAACCAAGGTGATGGATATAGTGGTGATAGAGGAGGATATGATGGTTATAACGAAGGAGGAAATTTTTATGGTGGTAACTATGGTGGTGATGAGAAATATAATGATTTTGGAAATTATAGTGGACAACAGCAGTCAAATTATTGATCCACGAAGGAGGGGAGTTTTGGTGGAAGAAGGTTTGGCAGTCCCTATGGTGGTGGTTATAGATCTGATGGTGGAAGTGGTGGATATGGTAGCAGAAGGTTTTTAAAAATCAACAGAAAAGGGCTACAGTTCTTAGCAGGAGAAAGAGCGAGGCGTTGTCAGAAAAGCTGCAGGTTACTTTGAGACAGTCATCACAAATGCATTAGAGTAACCTTAAAAATCTGCCACGGAAGGAAGGATGATCCATAGTCAGAAAAGTTACTGCAGCTTAAACTGGTAACCCCTCTGGTTCAGGACTGTGAAAGCCACAGTTTGCAAAAGTACAGCTATTGATTAGTACAATGTACTGTAAAAATAGATGTACACTCCTGAGTCTTTTATCTGTTGTACCTTTGTCTTTTTCTTTCTTTTCAATACATCAGTTATATGTGCTCTGTAAATTGTGGTAGTGTACCAGGAATAAAAAATTACAGAATTTTTAACTTTTTTTTTTAAATGAAACCCCTTATGGAAAAATTGAGTTTGTGAAGGAAACTTTTCCTTAGGGGAAAGCTAACAAGAAACAATAACCCTTTGATAAAGTAATACAAAATAACATTATAAGTGACACAGGGAACCTCCAAATGATATAGGGAAAACTGATCTCCCAACCTGACCTAGGACAAGTCTGCGCTCTTTAAAACCAACGAATAAATTTTAGGAACAAATGGAGGTTATGAGCAGAATATACTTCTTGGGGGAAAAAAAGCTTCTGTTCAAGAGAGGGACAGAAGGGGAACCCTGAGTGGGTGGTCCCTGGGAAGCTGTCTCTTCCAGGGACTTATATAGAGGAAAACCATGCAGTGAGGCAGGTCTAAGGTGAAAACCACGTGAACTTGCTTAGTTGGGCATGAGGTGGGACAAAACTATGGTCAGCCAATGAGGTTACAAGCACCACTGTTCAGGTAAAATTGATTAAAGCCAATAACAAATGGGGAAGCCAGTCACATAGCAAGCTGGGATGAATATGGAACAACAAGGTCTCTTCCTGCTGGGGGTTAGTGACTCTTAGGCTCTTTTCAGGAGACTGATACCTATTTAGAGTATCAATCCCTGATGCGCATTCCTATGGAAGTATGTGGCTACATTTGTTTCCTCTTTTCTCTTGAGGTTGGCCCACTGCAGGGATCTAACTCTTCCAAGTTATAAAGTCACCTTGGCTTCCATCTTGTCTCCTTGAAGGCCTGGCCCTATCTGAGTGCCTATAATATTTCTATCTAATTTAGCTGCCTACAATATAAGAATCAAGAGGACTCACATGGCAATTTAACATAGCAAACAGAGGCACCCACTACAACTGGAGTTTCTGAGTGCTCTTCCCTGAGCTCCTTCCCATCACTCCCCACTCTCCCTCCTTTTCCTATTCTACACCTCTCTCTGGCTCATGCTCTTTTTCTTTTTCTCTGTGAGTGCTGAGTTCATTTTGCCCAATCCATTCTCTGCCAAGCAGTGCCTTCTATTCACTCATCCACGCCTACTTGGTGAAAATGGAAGCTTCTGCCTGAGTCTCTGTGACCTCTCAGCCTAGCTCCCTAAAACCAACTGCACCAACTCATTACATCCTTTGAGGAAAGAATAAACTTCCGCAGGTCAGGAGTCCATCTCTTATTAGACAGCCATCCCTACCCAACTGGTTGTGTGTCAGGAATTTGCTACTCCATCATGTGAGAGCACAGGATGGCAAATATTCTAATAAAAGAGATTTAATTAACCCCCAAATATCTGCTGACAAATAAGATCCTTGTGAAATAGTCAGGGAAGCAGGAAAATCAGGAAAGCATTTTAGTAAAACTCAGGGATGAGAGTTCCAAGCAAATGAGTGGTTCAACAATACTAAATCCCATAGAGCAAGATGCCTGAAAACAAAGACTAAAATATACCTATTGTGTATGACATTGGGGTGAATGAAAACATGGAAGAACAGCACATATAAGCTACTTTTTCAAGAAGCTTGGCTAATGTAATGATGTAATAGCTGAGAAGAGATCACATAAAATGTTTGCTTTGATTAAAACAACTCAGGGGTATTATTAATGTTATAAATATAGCAGGCAGTCTAACAAAAGAGCAAAGAAGTGTAAGAGATGGGCAGGTAAAAAGATTGGTATTGAGCTGGAGAAGGAACACATTATTTTCTGAGACAAGCAGAAAATCACAAGAACTGTAGTGATAATTTTCTAATTCAGTGTCAATTTTACATTTGCAAGGCAACACCAACCCTCAATAAAGAACTACCCTTAAAAGGACAAAGCCTAGGAAAGTACAACACATTTTAGTAATGAAAGATAGGGTCAACTCTGACCGTGATCATCGAGAATGAATTTTTAGTATGAGTCTAGCTTGTCCTATCATTTGTGTATCTCTGGATCAACCACAGTTCTTATGATCTACTTCATTTAACACTTAATTGGCTATATGCCCCAGAAATGCCAATTAAGAGCTTGTACAAGTCATAACGAGAAAGGAAAGTATGTAGCAACAAAGTCATATATTATATTCTGAAGAAAGAAGAGGAGTGGGAACCATGAGGTCTGTTATCTTCGCCTTCCTGCGTTTCTGATTTTCTATAGGTGAACATAAAACAAGTGGCCTCAGTTTTTTCTATGGTTTCTTAGGCTACAACAGTGATAGTTCAGCTTCTGGTTTATCTTCACTTTTTTGTAACTGTATTATTGCTCTCCTACATTAATACAAATGAATAGAATTTGATTAAGCTCATGACAATAGGAAAAAAATTCCAAAACCCAGGAATAATATGGTTAAGTAAAATGAAGTGAAAGTCAAAGGAGATGATGTAATTGACCTCTTGCTCTCTATGTCCATTCTCAGCTGTGTAATGGTAACGTTGTGTCATCTTGAAGTCAAATCAACATCTCATAAGGAAAAAAAAAACAAACCATCTTTTTTCTGGTCAAATCTAGATTTACCCTAACCCTGCTAACTTAAGGAGATAATTAAATTATTTTCTATAACTTTGTTCAGAGTTGTCTTAAGCATTAATATCTTAACATATGTAAAACAAATAGTGTTTACATACTATCTCATCTTACCAAGTCCTGTTAGGAAACCTTGAAAGTTTTATTGGGGGAGTCACCCTATGAACGGTGCATCGTCTCCACCTTCTATATTGGCAATAAAGAACAATTTACCAGTGTAACTCCTGTGTTCCTTACTTCTGTTCTACAGTTTAAAAATACTTCAGGAAAGAGATAGTGAACAAAATCATGCTGTTCTTTCTAAGAAAAGATAGTACAACTGATCTATGAGTAAGCCATGCCCTTTCAGTTCTTTTTCCAGAGTTGAGGATGGGATTATTCTGAATCATCTATACTCCCTCATCCTCTTGTGATCAAACAGCTTTTATGTGTGTCTGTGTGGCCAGGGATAAGAGATAAAAGCAGTAGCTAGTAACTAACCAGGACCATGCTCCTCATACGCCTGGTACCCTTAACAACTACCATAACTAAACTATCATGTCATCTAGTCTGTCACCCAGGCAATGTATGGTCATAGTCCCCAAATTTCTGTTGTGAACATCACAGGCAGAGGCTTCAGCTTGGGGAACTACCAATAGTTATGTACACCGTTTTGGCTTTAACCTATGAAACTGATTTAGTCCCCTGAGCAGGCTGCAGAGGTAAGTACCCTGCCCTCTGCTTCTAGCAGGCCAGAGAGAGGTAGGCTACAATTTTGGAGGCTGAGGATTGCTCAGCTGCCAGCTTTTGCTGCAGATGGTATCACCACCACGAGATAATTAGCATGTAGCCTCACCAGGGGGTGGGGGTTGGGTATAGAGAAAGACCAAACAGAACGGAAAATTAGGTTAACAAAATGGAGGGGTTGGTGTGCTAGTTTAAAATGTCTATGCCCCAACATGAAAGGGTCCTAAACACGCTAGCTCTAAATGTATTTTTCTTTTCTGCTCTCATTTGTCAGAATGCAGTGTTTGAGAGAAACACCAAGGTCAGTAAATTTAACTTTAGCAATTTGGGCTTAGATTTCAAATAATAGGGTTGGAGCGGGCCTGGCACAGGGTAAATCTGATCTGCTTTCAGAAAAATAAAGTACTTGTTCTGTGGGTTACTGCCAACTTGGAGGCAAAGGCAGATCATTTAAATTGCAGTCCAAGCCTTGAGAATATACAGAATCTGGCAGATAATTGTATTATGATTCAACAGCAGAGAAAGAATAAACTGGTAAGAGTGTCTATGTGTTTTTATGTCTAAGGATACAACTTCCTTCATGGTCCCCGGCGTTCTTCCTGATCCTTTTTACACAGTTAGAATGAGAGTCAAGACAAATAAACTATGCTATGAGGATCACAAGCTCTGGAGTAACTGGAGTGAAGTGGTGGGTATAGGTAAGAAAACAGACTTTCATTAAAATTTAAAACATGAATGCAGAAACATTAATGCTGAAGCAGAAAACAGATTGGGGAAAGGGACTGTCCCTTTCTTGACGTCAGCAAATAGTACTTATAATTTAAATGCATTTCCTATTTAATTAACATCAAGTCACCAGGTTCATTGGCAGTATATAACTATTTGGAAAAACCACAATCCACATAGTCAAATGTTATTCACTGGCTCCCTGGTTATATTTTATTGTTGCTGTATCACAAATAGCACATCTTGTCTGGCTATTAATTCAATAAGGGTTAGAAAACCCAGGTAACCATACAGGTAAAACCATAACAAATATGCTAGATTACTTTTACATTACTTTTACTGGGATCTATCAGATTTTGTCTATAGAGACATATTAACTGTACACCCCATACAGCCCAGGTGAGCTGAGCCTTCTCAGGGTTTCCTGCCTCATTTTGTCACATTCCTTGGGCAAGGCTGCCTGCAAGACGTCTTAAAATCAAAAAGTTGTATCTTGCTCAGTGGGTCCCAGGTATGTGACACAAGCTGAAAAAGTTAAAAGGGTTTACAGAAATACATTTTTCTCAGTTGAGATGTTTCATAATAAAAAAGATACAAAATAAAAATATAGACAAAAACATATAGTAATACTAACAGCCTACAGGAAGAAAAGCCATTCGGAAAATAGAGGACAAGTTGTGTTTCCTTGGATCCAGACAGAAAAAAGGGACATTTCAAGAAAATAATGTCCATAGCTGCTAGAGAAAAAAAAATGTTCAGGGTGGAGTCAGAGAAAGTTTCACATTGAGGTGGTCTTGGGTCTTCCCCTCTGAAGCTTGAGGGAACCAACCTATTTAACTGCCAAAATAAGGAAAAAGCCTGTTAAGCTTTTAATAGACGCTCATGCAGATGTGTCAGTTACCCAGCCAGTGGCCCCACTTACAAACTGGAAAGTATTCAGTGCTTTCCCTAGATCTTGTAATTCATGTGCCCTCAGTAATAAGAGTTGGCCAGTTTATTTGAAATGATACCCAATGACTATATAAGATTTAAAAAAGCATTAAACCTCACATTTAAGAGATCTCTTTTTTTTTTTCTTTTTGGTGCAGACGATCAAACTCAGGAACTAGCACTTGCTAGGCAGGTGCTTATGCCACTGAGCTATCTCTCTGAAGAGATCTCTTCTAATGGACCCATAAAAAGTTCTAATTAGTGTTTTTAGAATTACAAATTTTAAAAGGTTATTACATTCCAGATCCTTCTGCTAAGGTCTCAATAGCTGTTCAAAAGCTATCAAATCAATGTTATGTAAAATGCTGAGGTCCCTGGACCTTATCTTTATCATTTTTACAATAAGTCATTACTGTCTTATTGGTAAAAATCATTTTTGACTGTATACATAATTATCCTGTTGATTTGATTATTTTGTCCATGTATGTTTAATTGTTCTTGGGCTTTGTCTCCTCCAGACTTAAAGTTGTTCTGCCTTCTCAAGATAAAAATGTCTGGTGTCTTTTGAGGGCCTTTAGATAGAGCCTCTGGAGAGTATTTCTGACTGCCAGTTCACAACTATGACACCTTTCAGCCTGAAGAAGACAGAGTGGTCATCGTCCGTGATTCCCTCATGGCAGTTCGGGTTATTTCTTCAGAGGGGGGAATGTTGTAGGCAGCTAAATTAGGTAGAAATATTATAGGTAGTCAGACAGGCCCAGGCCCTCAAGGAAACAATGTGGAAAAGAAGATGACTTTACAACTTAGGAAGAGACAGACACTCCCTGCTGTGGGCCAGACTTCAAGACAAAAGAGTAAACAAATTAGCCACATACTTCCCCTAGGAATAGGCATCAGTGATTGATATTCTAAATAGGTATCAATCACCAGAAAAGAGCCCAAATGAGTTGCTAACCCAACCCGCAACAGGAAGAGACCCTTATTTGCTATTCATGCCAGCTTTCTATGTGACTGGCTTCCCCATTTGGTACTGGATTTAATCAATTTTACCTGAGCAATGGTGCTTGTAAGCTCATTGGTTGACCATAGTTTTATCCCACTTCATGCCCTAAGCGAGTTCTATGTTCTCCACCACCTCAGACCTGCCTCACTGCATGCTTTTACTCTATAAAAGCCCCTGGAAGAGACAGCTTTCTGGGGACCACTCACTTGGGAGTCCCACTCCTGTCTGTCCCTCAGACAGGAGCTTTCTTTCCCTCAATAAGTATATTCTGCTCATAAAAAAAAGTTCAATAAGGGTTAGAATATCTTCATTCTTAGATTTTCTGCTTCCTGTGCCACACCTAAGTATACCTGCACAGTATACAGGTGTATGACCAAAAACCCTTCAGCAATGTGACTATGCTTGCTTTACTCCTGCTGTCAATCTGCTGTTTTGCTTATCTAGTCAAGGATCGCTGTCATTCTGTGGTTTGAGTCTGTTAAGAACCAACATGACAAACTGCTGTGAGTAATTCTTTGTTGTTTCAAGCATACTTTTGAAGCAATAAAACAAGCAGCCATCTGTTTCATAAATGTAGACTGAAGGAGTGTCAACTAGAACACAATCTACTAACTTACAATTGTTGGACATTAGCTAATTGACAGAAATGTAGCTGTGTGACTGTCCCTACATTCCTTACTTCATTAGTGACATGGAACTGAAGAGGGCAGTTGTAAACTGAAAGCAGAGAAAAAGACTAAGGTCAACTGGGCATGGTGTCACACACCTGGAAGCCTGAGGCAGGGCATTAAGAAGTCTGAGCTCAACCTGGGCAACTTGATAAGATTCTGTCTCAATATTTAAAAGGGGGAAGTGTGGAAATGTAAATCATCATGGAGGCCCTGATTTTAAAACCCCAGTAACACACACACACACACACACACACACACACACACACACGGTCTACAAAGACTAATATCCTGGTTAATCACAGACAAAAGAAGAGTTCAATTCCTGCACACAGTATAATACACAAAGATTGTCCTACTGCCCTCAATTCTACCATAAAGGTTACCACCTGAGGTCAGAAACTTGCAATCTTCAGAGCTTTGCAGTTGAGTTCCTTTCACAGATAGAGCTTTGAGGGGACTTGGCTTCTGGGAGACAGAAAAAAGACTATAAACAAAAAAGGCAATGACAAGAAAGCTCTCTTGCAATCAGACAGTACTCTCATTCCTAGTTTCATCTAAGTATACTGGATTCATGAATACCTTTTATTGAATTGTGTTTCAAGGCTTTCACTTAGTGTCTGTTTGGCACAAAAATGAACCATTGCAAGCAAAGCATCTCTAGCTATCCAAATCAATAGTGGGGCTCACTAGGGTTTGATCATGTTTAATAGTCAAAATTTGTATTTAGCCTACACCCAAGTCCTTCATTGTCACCCCCTACACATACATACACCACACACACACACACACACACACACACACACCACTTCCTTGAAACCCTGTATATTTACATCAGATAAAGATACAGCTGGCTAAGCTTGTTTCCTATCACAACTCTTAATTTAAGCTAGGGATGCCTATTATTTAGTACCAGGCACCACTCTAGATGTTTTCTATGCCTAAAGTAAAAAAGCATCAGTGTAATCCCTCTGGGCCCAACTTACTACTGGGATAAACTCATAAGTGACATAGCTGCCATTTTTAGAAGAGATATTCTCAGATTTTTGAGCCCAATGTGTGAGTCTAGCAGTGGAAATTTCAGATATTAAACCTCAGAAAGAAACATTCTGGAGTATTTATGAGGGCAATTTAAGGGCTTCATAAAACATTATTTCTTGAGGCAGTTGTACCTATTCTTTTTCATGAGCCTGGTTCTAAAGGCTTAGCATTACACACAGGTGCCAAGCCAGAACCATATGTATGTACAGACACCTGCTGACTACCGCTGGCCTGGAGGCTCCTTGTTGGTCAGAGAAGTCACCTAAGTATGGTTCAGGTAGTCAAGGATACTTCTTTTTAGCTTTAGAAATCTATAGTACCTTTTAGGAAATTACCATGTACTTCTTTACTTCTCTACGTTTTTTTAACCAGAAAAGATTAAGAAATGGATATAATATATAAATTATTATCAGCTGTTTGGCCAAATATGATTTATTTACAGATAAACTATATTACTGCTCTGCCATCACAAATCTTGCTCAAAAAGTTAATCTTTACAAAAACCTCTGGGAATAATTTTTATATTACAAATATGCTGAGTGAGGGGCTGGCAAGATGGCTCAGCGGTCTAGAGCACCTGCTTAGGCAAGCTTAGGCAACCATAGGGACTGCGGTTCAATCCCCAGCACCACATGCTGCGCCAGCCCCACCTCCAGGGCAGGCTGAGCCAGCCTGAATATAAAAAAAAAAAATGTTGAGTGACACAAGAATGTAATGGACATCAAAAACTCTGTACTGAATGAAAGAAGCTGGTTTCAGTGTTACATAACTGCGTGATGCCAGGTATGACATTCTCAAGAAGACAAAGCTATTGTGATGCAGAACAGAAACGCTGGGATTTGAGCATAGAGTAAGTACAATGGCATAGCATTAGACGTTTAGGGAATGAACGAACTGTTCTAGATTCCAACTATAGTGTTAATTACACAAATCTATATACTCTAAGTGCTAAAATTCAAAGAAAAATGTACATGAGCAATTTTTCTATATAATTTGAAAAATAAAATTTAGAAAAAAAAAGAAAAAAAATGTTCTCATTGTTTAGTCCTCTCCAAAATTAAATGATCTAAAATAATGAGGTACAAAATGGGCTTTGAAAGTCTTCCTAGGAAAAGGAGTCAAACTAATGAAGAAGGGAGACCACATCTTTGGAGGCCTTGGCCTAACAACAGAATGGAGTTCGTAGTTAATCAGCCACAGTCTCGACTCCCCTCTCCTAGTTTCTATCGTGGTAAGTTACTGACTCATTGGAGATAGGGCCGATTACTTTTCACTATGCAGAGGTAACAGGCCCATGAAGCTCTAATATCTGGTACTCAAGAATAAGCATGCCAGTGATTCCTATTTTAGAAAGGCAAGGGTTTGCTTAAGTATGCTTTGTGGGCTAGTATATTGTCTATTTTAGAGAACATTTCACGTGCTTAAGT
>PVKN010031699.1:0-12427 GCA_004027915.1 Capromys pilorides | reverse complement strand
TTAATGTTTTAAAAAAAAACCCACTGCAATAAAGCTATTTATTTTTACCTGAATGCCCCATTTGTGGTGTCCAACTTTTGTAACCTGATCTCTGGGGATTTCCAGCAGGTAATGGAGTTTTAATTACTTGGGGACAATGAGTTTCTCGTGCAGAAGATGAGCTGGTACCAAAAGTAAAATTTGACGTAACCAGATTTGCTGCATAAGATCTCTGGTTTCCAAAGTGGGAACCTAAATTTGAACAATGAAGTATTGATTATTGAAGACTAGAATTACACAATGACATATGAATTCCAATATGTACACCATGTCTATTGGCTATATTTGATAAAAAAAATTTTAGTAAAACAAGTATGACAAGCTTAATGACATAATCTGGTACCAAAGTAGGGCTAACATGGCTTATGCATTTATAAATTCACAAAGACTAATCTTGTTAAAAATCATTAATTGCCTTGTAATCTGCACTAGACACTAGAGTATGCTAGAAGTATTTAATTTGTATAGTCTTAGCCCCCTTTTCCATCACTGACTTCCTCATTGAAACTTCTACCATGCAAGTTGTATTTTAAATAGTTTCAAACTCTACACTCAGTTCTTCTCAGGTGCTTAACTGTTCATATGAATTACCTTCCTTATAATAAGTTTCTTCTTTTTTTTTGGTACCGGAAGTTGAACTTAGAACCTTGTGCTTGCCTGGCAGATGCTGACCTCTATCTCTAGTCCCTACTTAAATTATTTCTAAAAGTGTAAAACAATGTACATAAAGGGCCAAACAGTGTTCTAGCACAAAAAGTCCTTGGGGAAAAATAGGGGTTATTTTGTTCTGTTTCCTCTGAGCAATTAAATACCTTGATTCTCTTTAAACTATTTACAGTTATTTATTTATTTATTTATTTTTGTACTTTTAGGCCAGGGTCTATAGGGTCTACAGGGTCTCGGTACGTAGAGATCCACCTGTGTTCAGCCTCCCAAAGAGCTGGGATTACAGGGGCACACCACCATGCCCAGTCTCAATTGCTGTCTTAGGGGGCAGTGCCCACACAGCAGGCCAGGGATTGAACACTCCCCCTACCCCAATACCTCAGCCCAACCCATCCCATCCCCCCACCCCAGTCTGCCTAAACAGATGCTTTAATCTGCTGAGCTATTTGGCCAGCCTTCCTTAAACTATTTAAAGGTTTCCTATGTGGGCTCCAATTTTGTTATTATTGGCTTGCAGGGTTTTTTATTTTCAAACCTTACTTTCATAAGCCAACATTGTACATTTTCTCTGAGCATATCTATTCTCTTGGTTTCTATTAACATCTATTTTTTGAGATTTCCTTTTCCATTTTTTTTCTTTCACCAGCTCAGCCCACCCTTGGGGCATAGTTGGTGTGGCATGTGGTACCAGGGATCAAACTGCGTTCCCAGCACCTGCCTAAGCTTGCCTAAGCAGTCTCTTTAGACTGCTGAGCTATCTCTATGGTCTTAGCATCTATTTCTTAACTCTCAACTCTTCATATACAACCCTGATGCTTTTCCTTTACCAGGGTAAGGGTCAGATGGTAAATATAGTGGGGCCTTGATTCACAAACTTAACTTTGTTGTACACTCTGGAAACACATTTGTGTTTGCACAAGAAATATAGCCACAGTCATTGTCACTTGATGCAGTTTGTAAGCAAAAACAGAATTTTGCCAAAGGATTCTGGTTGCAAACCAAAAGAAGTACTTATGAATTGAGGTGCCACTGTATTTTAGTTTATGTACCATAACATTATTGTCAAAATTATCTAACTCTGACAATACCACAGGAAAATAAACACTGAAAATAATACACAAATAAATGAGTATGGCTGTGTTTCAACAAAATTTCACAGGACATAAATCTAAATTTTATGTAATTTTCATACATTGATTTTTCAAATCTTTAAAAATGTGAAACCATTCTTAGCACTATATCTACCTTGCTTTTATAACTAGCCACATGAGCTATTTGATTAAAAAAATGAAATAAAATCGGTAATTCCTCAGTTGTACTAGCTACATTTCAAATTATCAAGTCACTTTTCGCTATGATTGCCATATTAGAGAGGATATGGAACATTTCTATCCTCATAAAGTTCTCTCCAACAGTATATACGGTTCTAGAGTACTATATTTATTAAACATAATTCTTTAGCTATTTCCCAGAACTTCTAAATATCCAAAATGAACTTGCTATCCTTCCCTGGAAACTTAACTCGTTTACCACCAACCATAATCAAGTGAACCACCTGATACCCTGGCACCCAAGTCTTAAACTTCCGTCACCACCAATGACCAAGAGAGGAGAGGTAGAACCACGTGTTGCACATTGTTACTCTCCATTTGCGGCTACAGCAACACCACCTTTTCACACACACAAAATGCACAGCTCAGACTGAGCCTATACTCCTGGATTCCTATTTCAGCTTTGCCTTTCCATTTCCTATTGCTCTCTCTTTCTTCCTTCTTCCTTCCCTCTCTCCCTTCCTTCCTCCCTCCCTTCTCTCAATCTCTTTCAAGCTCACTCTGTAATCAAGGCTGGCCCTGAACTCACAATGATCCTCCTGCCTCAGCCTCCCAAGTGCTGGGATTACAAGCTTGCACCACCACACCCTGCTGCTACAGCATCCTTAATGTCTCCATGGATAAATGGACAGACACCTCCCGCATTATGTGCAAATTCATCTCTCTGCTTAATTCAATCACTTGTCTAATCTTCAATATAATTTATTCATTTATATTTATTCGAGACAGAGTATCACCATGTAGCCCCAGCTGGCCTTTAAGTGACAAGTCCTCCTGCCTCAGTCTCCTGGGAGCAGGGATGAAAGGTGTGCACTGCCAGCTTTTAGCTATACTGAATTCAAAGGCTGGCGAGATGGCTCAGGGGTCTAAAGTGCCTGCTTAGGCAAGCTTAGGCAACTGCAGGGATCTGGGTTGCATCTCCAGCACCACATGCTGTGCCAGCCCCACGCCCAGGGCAGGCTGACCAGGCCATTAAAATAAAATAAAATAAAATGAAACAAATTGAATTCAAGGTGAAAGTTTAGGGGATTGAACTCAGGGCCCATCTTCATCTCCCTTTTTGGAGAAAGGGCCTCACTAAGGCAGGACGGGCTCAAACCTGTGATCCTCCTGTCTCAGCTCCCAGAGTGCTGGGAATGTAGGTTTGCACCACTACGCCAACGGTTCACCTAGATTAGGCATAATGTTCAGTTTAATCTATTTTCATGAGACCCTAGGGTTTGAGGACTTAAAACTGAGCAGGCACCGTTCCTCTGACCTGGACTGCACGCACTGGGGACTGGGGGTCAGGTAATGACCCTGGGAACCCCGCCTCCGAGCCCCTGCCTCGCGCCCTTCCGGTCCGCACCGGAAGTCATGGCGGCCATGCCCAGCCTCCACGCCATAGCGGCCACTAGTAGCCGAGGGGACCCCGCCCGTCCCCGCCCTTGCCTGGCGCCCGCGGGAGGCTCTCCGATAGGCCGCGACAGCCGCCCTCGCCGCCGCTGCTGCTACCACTGCGGTCCCCCGCGGCTCCTGACGAGCCCGGCAGGGAGGACGCGGAGGCCCGCGCGAAGGCGTGGCCGGCAGACGCCTCCTGGGGCCCGAGAAGGGGGCGCGAACCCAGCGGGGCGGGCCCTCCCAACGAGGAAGACGCCGAGGGGGCCGAGGGGGCCGCGGAGGCGCTCGACCTCTGCATCTCCCGAGCCCAACCCCCGGTCCAGAAGTCAGGTTCCTCAGCGGCGCCGCGAGCGGTGAGCACAAGCCGGAAGAGGGCGCCACAGAAGAGCGGGAGGCGCGCATGCGCAGCCCAGAGCCCCGCCCACTCCAGGCCTTTATCCTGGGCACCCTGGGTAGAACCTGCGCCGGCGCCCAAGCCTTCAGCTTGCTAAGTGTTACTCAACAGCCCCTTTTTCAAAGCAGCGTAGCTTATTTTCATCTTATGCCAAGTACAAAAAACCTGCCTGCCAAGGTTCTGTGGCAAAATGCATTATCACAAAATTGCACCTATATACTGTCACAGCATGGTAGGGACCAGACATGAGGTGTGAAGCAAGTAATTAACTTACTAAACAACTGCAGAAGCGTCAATTTCCTAGGGATGCCCCAGTGTGCCAACTGTTTCATTACTGGGAGGACCTCTTCCATAACACCCAATAAAATGATCTGAAGTCTAAGCTTGTAAAGCTATTCATTCCAAGATGGCAAACTGTCACTAGCCTAAACTGTCACCAACCCCAAATAAAAACCTATAAATTATTCCATTTCAGCCACCTATTTGCCCACTTTTAATTCATATGAGATTTATCCACTTTTAACAGTAACATGGTTGCCAAAAGCCAATTTAATTTTCACAGAACACATGGGAAAAGGCATAAAATTCAAGTTCTCAAATTTACTAAGCAGACATACATGTACATACCAAAAAACCCTACTCAAAACAGCATTTCAGACAATCTAAAGTTGAAAATACAGTATTTTACAGTATATATAATTTATTAGAATTAATTTAACACAATGTACAAATATTAACAGTAGACTTTGGGTTCAATAAGCACTTCAAATACAGAAATGTTGAGATGGCACTAACTGCTACATTCTTTACTGTGAATCAACAAACCTAGCTCACTAGTTCAGGGTGCACGTTCACTCTCTGAAGCACTTCTTCAGGCATGCAAAAAACAGGACTAACAGGTTTAATTTGTTCTTCTCCCAGAAGTGACAATCCAGCAATGCCAAACAAGGTATGAAAAGGGTCCACCTATTTAAGAAAAACAAGGATTCACACTGTAAGAAACGAAGACAACCATAAAAACTCCTGTGCCAATTACATAATCTATTTAAAAGATCCTAAATGTTTAATAGGCGATAAGAATTTCCTTCCTATTTTAGTGCATGTACTACGGTAAATATTGCTTTTAAGGTAATGCTTACACTGCTCACAGGTGTACCACATCTACTTCTGGAAATCACTAGAAGCCTGAAGGTTACCGGTAACTTGAACTTGTCAGAAATACACTTACCATATCTCCCGGCCTGTCTGCAAAACCCCCCGTTTCTTCATCTTGACAGGCTAATATAAAGCTCCGCAGCTTCTCTCTGTCAATCCAATGCAGCCTTCCAATTATCTTTAAGGATGCCAAAACCCACCATGAATAGCACACATCTGGCAACTGAGAAGGAAAAGTCACCACTGTTACAATTTTATTGCTTATGCTTACACTTTAAGAAAAATTTGAGAATTCAGACTAACCTAATGTTCAAACAGCAGGGGGAAAAGTGGCTGTCATGCAGTATCTGACACTCAGAACTGACCACTGAGAAAAGAACACCCACCTCCAGGTCACAGGTGCCCATGCTGTTTTAAGTACTCAGTACCCAGTACTCCCATCAATGCCTAAACTCTGCCCTTAAATTGAGGTTCGCAACAGCAATTTATAATACCCACGGGGGTGTGTTGTTTCCGAAGAGTAGCAACAATTACTGCTCAGGTGCCTGTAGCACCTACCGGCCATCCACCAACAGTCCTCACAATGTGGTCATGTGTGTATTAGTCTCACAATGTAGTTTGGACTCAGTGATCCTCCTGTCTCAGCCTCAAAAGTGCAGAGATTACAGGCATGCACTGCCAGGGCCAGTTACAGGGCTGGCACAGCATGTGGCATCAGGGATTGAACTCAGGACCTTGTGCTTGTCAGCCAGATGCTTAGACCACTGAGCTATGTCCCCACTCCCCTAATACTATTAAGAGTCCTGAAAACTCCCTAAGCCCATTAAAGCAGCTTTGACAGTTCCCCAGGATTTAACAAAAATTAGATCCTGCCTGGACACCACCCTTATGTATTTTTCTACTTGTTAAGGGGCTCATATCACATACTGAAAAAAAAAAACACCTACAATTTGGCAAAATCTATTGCTTTCAGAGTATAATGGACATGGATGTTTACGTACAGTACGTGTAAGTAAAGCCAATGGCCCCAGCTTTTTCAGCCTTTTAATGCATGACTAAAAGGTTTGAAAAATGCTTCATTTCAATGCCGAAAGAATGCAAGGTCAATCAACTTGGGCAACTTCAGGAGACCCTGGCTCAAAAAACAGCCCTGGGAAGAGGATACAGCTATGTGGCAGAGCAGCCTGAGTCTTCCAGCAGTACGCATCTGGGAAAGACCCCAGGGTCCACAACTACTTCAACCAGGCAGTTCAACTTCCTCCAAAAGCAGGGTTTGGAACCCTTCCTTCAGAGGAAGGGGGCAAAAAAGCCCTCAACTTGCAAAAGCAGTAAGGAAAGGTGGAAGGCAGTCATCACAAAGTTAGAAAGCAAGTATTACAGAACACAGGTCATGAACAATACCTTCTCTGGTCTTCCATTGAGTCCACCTGAAGGTAGCTGTCGCTCACAAAGCCACCAACCAAGTAAATCAGAATTTACTTGATGTAACTGACTAGTAATAGCCAGGAATCCTGTGCAACAATAGATCTAAAATTACACAGAAAGTACATGTGTATGATTTCTTGAAAGGTGGCACCAACTATTTACTAAAACTCCATATTGTATTCAAACACTGTCAGAACCTCTTCATAACTCATTACAACTATTTATCTATGAAATGTTTTCTGACACCAAAATTTGCTTGCAAGTAGACAAGACTACATAGCTCAGTGGTGCCACGCTGCCTGAGTAGCATGATGCAGGGAACCCTGGTTTCAGCCGACTCCCACCAAAGCATTTTGGTAACCATTAACTTCCTTCTGTTTGGGTCACAGGTACCTAACAGGTAACATACCTATCCAGAATAAACTACTGTGAAAATGCTTTCCACAAATAGCAATTACACAATTTTAACGTATTATCCCACATACAGTAAAATTTACTATGAACACATCATCCAATTTACTATATCAGTAGTCTTTATAAAACACTGAATTGTAATTATATTAATAAGTTACCTGTCCAGCATGAGATTCAGAACCTGGTCTGCAACCAAATCCACCATCGAAGTTCATACAGGATAAGACAAATTCAATTGCCTTTTCCACATTAATAGCATCAAGCTTCCCCTATAAACAGAAGGGGAGGAGTATTGAATTCCACAGATTCATGGATGCTGTAAAAATTTCAAAACATTTATCTCATTCATGTATTTGGTACAGGGTCTCACTAGGCAGCTAGCACTCATAGTGATCCTGCTGTTTCCACCTCCCCAGCACTGTGATTATAGGGGCACACCACCATGCCAAGTCTTTCAATATATTTATCAAAGCTTACCAAAAGGGCCAAAGTAGCCACAGCACAAAAGGAGAATCTTGTGTCAATTTCTCCTAAAACAAAAGTGACAACACATTACCAGAGGCTTTGATTAATAATAGTGCTAGTTGCCTAAAAAAGTAAACTATGTTTAACCACCATTCAATTTCCAGGAACCTAGACTTAACTTTTACATTAGGTGGTTATAAGCTCAATCTTAAATTAAATGCCTCCATCTCTAAGGAAACTAACATAAATCTGTCAAAAGTAACAGCAAATAATTTAACAATTTCAAGTTGCTTAAGAATAGCAGAAAGTTAAACACAAGTGAAAGACTAGTCAACTTCTAATAATATACAGACAAACTTACCCTATTTTACAAAAGTAGATTTTCACATCCCATGAAGCAGCTGGTCTCTCTGGCCTGCACTGTGTTCAGCCCTAAAGCAGAGATCACCTACATTTACCAAATAAAATATAAGCCACTCCCTCCATTTAAATACTCATTTTGTAAATTTTGTTTTTCTTTTAGCATTTTTTTTTTTAACTTTAAAAAAGCTACCCAATGCTGGGGAAAATACTTCACCTACCGTTTTAGATTGACCCCCTCTGTTCCAGTGCTCCTGTATGCTGCTATTAACTACCACAGAACATGCTGGGCCAGTAACTCCAGTCAGACCAGCTGCTTAGTGGGACCTGAAAAGATGAAACACTTAAATCTCCTCATCAATGGTCACTACCAAGGCCAAGACATTTTAATAGCGAATTCAGGGTAGCAAGGACTAAATCTGACATTACCCCAAATATCTCCTGCAAAGGATCCATCTTCTTTCTGCAGACTTTGAACATACTCCACAACTTTGTTTACATCAATAACATTGATACTATCATACAGAGTAAGAATCTGTAATAAGAAACAAATAATTTAGTAAATAATCCGATTCCATTCTGCTGCTATACTAACTTCAAGTTCAAGCAAATACTTCAGTCCACTGATACTACTTTCTAATCTGCAGACAATACGGTTACTCAACATAAATTTTATCAACATTTCCAAAAATTTAACTGTAAAGCACTTCTCTACTAATAAACTCAGCATTCCAAAGTACTTGGACCTTAAATCACTGTGTCCATTCACTAATATCAAATTAAAGCTCGTTATTTTATTTGGTACAGGGTCTCACCATGTAGCTTGGACTCAAGTGATCCTATGGCAGCACCCCCCAGGACTGAGATTACAGGGCGTGCCACCACACCTGGCTTTAGGGCTGCACCGCATGCAGTACAAAGGCATGTGGTACCGAGGATCAAACTCAGGTCCTTGTGCTTGCCAGGCAGGCAGGCAGTGAAGACTGCTATCTCCTTGGCCCAAACTAGTGATTTTCAAAGTCTCATTTGCCAAAGATAAAAACTGGTCAAGGTCTCAGGATAACTTTAGAATTTTCATCAACTGAATATTCAGCTAATACATGCCATCACATCACTGACCTTGCAGAACAGCCATTACCAACAAAATTTATTTTGTCCCTGTACAATTCTAATTCCTGACTCCGGAAAGAAAATACAGTATCGAGACAAAACTTTTAAGTATTTACCTGGACAGCACTAAGAGTGTACAAAAGATGAGGATCATGCCCAATGCTGGCGCTTATCCCACCACATTCATGCTGGCAAGACTTAATAAACGTCAGAATTTCTTCTCTATTCATGCGGTCCAGTTGTCCCATGAGATCCATTACTGTCAAACCCCAATATATGCCACTCATTCTCAAGTACTCAGACATGCAGTATTCCTAAAATAATAATTTCTTAAGTGGGTTAATTTGAAATTCTGACACGGTATCTACAGCTGACATTACTATAAACTGGGATTTAGTATCAAGAGGCAAAATGAATTAAACCAAAATCATCTACCATTTTCATCAGTAAAGTTCATGGTATTTCTAACCGGTAACATATGCAAATACCCATTCTTTTACTGTGTACAAATTATGTGACATAAAAATTAAAAGCATAAATTAGCCCAGTCCAGCAGTGTGCAGTTTTGTTGCAGTCACACACAACACTTCAGCGGCTTCATTTATCCGAGGAAGGATCCACGCAGCCCAGGCTGTCCAGAAGCTGAGGCCGAATTTTGCTGCTTCTGGCCAAGCACTGAAATTCCAGGCATCCCTATTTTAGAGTTTAAGGTGTGGACTTTAAATTTGTTTCCTAATATGGCAGAAACCCAGCTATTTTGGATATACTTTTGGGTAGGTTCTTTAAACCTTTTTTTGTTAAGACTCTCTCAGAAAGCTATTAAGTATTAAAACTTCAGGTAAAATCATTTCAAGGTCTCAGCGTAATTCTAGAGCTAAGTGTTATTACACATCAGCAATGAATCAGATAATACATGCCAATACATCATTGACCTTGAGACTATTACCCCAACTACAAAGACACAAAAAACAATTTTGTACCGCTAAATATTGATCTATTAGCCGGTAAGATTAGAACATAAATATTGCCCTATTGTTTATACCTATCAGACTCTTATGAAAAGCTCTGCAACATAAAATCATACATACATAATCATCTTTCTTTGAGCCATAGGATGCAATATAATCTGCATGTTTCCCCAGTAAAAGGGTGTCGGGTGCATCAGACTTGATAGTAACATCCTTCTGCGGCGTGCCCTTGCAAAATAAAAAGATGTGATTTATCTACAGTTTATGTCCTGCTCCTTAGCATGTATGCATGCCTATATATATTCAACACACACAAGGGCCAAAAAAAGTTAAAAGTATTCATAAGTGCAATTCAGGTATTTTTCAGGTCTCAGAGTAATTCTAGAGCTAAAGTAGTAATAATCAACTTTAGATTCAGAATACATGCCATGTCATCACTGACCCAAAAATATACCACCTGCATGTGTTGCTTATCCTCAGTCAAGTAAACACCGTAAGATACCAAAGTTTACCAAATAAGGTAACACGTGGTACAACGCATGCAAAAGCAAATTCTTTTACGTTTGGCTTGCCAAAACTTGCAGATTCTTGCTTATTGAAAAATCAGGTTCCAACGGACCTTCTGTGCTCGGCCGTGTAAGTTTTTCCAATAACCAGTAAATGCGTTCACCTCTAACCAGAGGCTGTGTTTGCAACAAGCTCCCAAGTGCTGAGGGTACAGTTTTGTTCTCAGTTACCTACACATCTTCCTGATTTAGAGCGCACTGTGCTTAAGCAGGAGCTACAGCTCAGCGGCACAGCGCTTGCCTGGCAAGCGCGAGATCGTAAATTCAATTCCAGGTTTAAAAAAAAAAATCGTACGGTAGGGGCGCAGCAGGCCCTCACAACTAACACGATCGAATAACAAATTTCCTGAGGATCCAATTTAAAATTTTCAAAGCCTTCAAGCGAGACTTCTACGAATGATTTTAGGGTTTCTTTGAGCCAAAGACCAAATTTAAGAAAAACATATAAAACTAAAAATGTGCAGCGTGGAGGGAATCAACTCGAGAACCAGCCTTGGCTTTCCAGGTTCAAGAAGCCGGGCGATGGGTCCCAGGAGGCGCGCACACCGGGCAGAACCTAGATAAAATCAAAGCTGCAACCGAGCCGCGAGCTCTGCAGGAAGCGCTGAGCAATACCGCGCCACGCTCTCACAAGGCCTTCCCAGGCCCGCGTCCCGTCCGAACCACTCTAACACGAGGCAGGCACCAGTATGGCGACGAAGGTGCTTCACAGCACGCCACCCTGTCCCTTCCAGACCCACCCCGAGAGCTCTGAGCAGGCCACCCGCACTCACCATGTCGGAGAAGCAAAAGACCGAAACCCCGGCTGTCCTGGGTAGAATTAGGAGCCGCGCATGCGCAGACGCCCCTTCTCAGGACCCCTCCACGCCCTACAGGGCTGACCACGTTTTTGCCTGCAGGACGGAGTAGGACCCCTAGAGGTCTTCATAGGTGTCCTCGCTGCCTGAGCCCATTCTCTGGATTTCCATCCTTGCTTTTTCCTAAATCTTTGTTTGACTTTGTCCTGCCTGGCAAATTGCAAGGAAGCCGGTTCGATCCCTGGTACCGCATGCCATGTTTTCCCCGGAACCCAGGCAAACGGAGCTGGCCCTCAAAACCGGGTATGGTGGCTTACGCCTGTAATTCCAGCGTTGAGGAGGTTGAAACAGGAGGATCACCAGGAGTACGTGCTGCATAGCGAGACCCTGTACCAAATAAATAAAATATTAAAAAACAAACAAAAAACACCTCACATGACGAACCTGGAGAGGTCCGGCGGTGTCGGGAACATCAGATCCCGTGGGAAGCGTCTTTTCCGCGGCTTCTCCCTACTCCCAAGCCCCCCAATAAAGAGATTTGGTCTCCAATAATAATAATAACAGTAATAATAGTAATAATAATAACAATAATAATAATAATTTTTAGGCACTTTGTACTTTCTAGACCAGAACTAGCGGTTAATTAGTAGAATGCCTTGCAGGGTACTAAACATTCAAAATAAGCATTTTTAGAGTAAGGAAATATTCATGTTCCCTTTGTTTTCCTTTGTCCATGAGCTAACGCTAAGAGTAAATAAAATATTGCAAAGTTATTTTTAAAAAAAGTACTGGGGAACTTTCTACAGAATTCCAAGATGCTAACCATTTTCATTCATGCTTTCTTGTCTTTTACGTTTGTGTTTTTGAGCACCTGTTAGAAATACTTGGCATCCCGAGAAGCATGCTATTGTGCAATTTGGAGACTTTCTGAAGTCAGGAAATGTGGGCCAGTTGGATTGTAGTATGGATGTCATCATCTCTGTTTGTTTGTTTATTGTCTTTTTGAGATGGGGTCTTGCTATGCAATTCAGGCTTGCCTTGAGTTCACTTTTGTAGCCCAGGCTGGTCTGCAGCATGCACTGATCCTCCTGCCTCAGCCTCCCAAGTGTTGGGATTACAGGTGTGTGCCACCACACCCAGCTTCATCATCTCTTTAATTCTGATTACTTTTCATGTCTAAAATTTGGGTCTACTTTACTAAAAGTATCTGAGTTTATAAATTACAAATTATAATTCTATTATTTTAGTAACTACTTTGAAATTTACCTTGTATATTTAAAAATCTCTAAAGTTACTCTGACATAGTCCATGCCTGTAATCCCAGAACTACACGAGGCTGACACAGGAAAAATGATAA
>PVKN010031698.1:0-12434 GCA_004027915.1 Capromys pilorides | reverse complement strand
GCTAGGCTAGGACAGTGTGTCTCCCTCCTGGCTGCAGGTGCCTGAGAGTCCCACCTGCTGCGCTTGTGCTGAGCAGGTCCCTGTCCGCCCTCCAGGCTTCTGTCTTTCCGCCCTGTGAGCACTCTGTGCTCATTCATTTGCTCATTAAAATAAACAAATATATATATATATATATATATATATATGTATATATATATATATATATATATATATCCATTCCCACAAATTTCTTTGTCCCTTTCCTTATTTGCTAGATAATGAACTTTTTTTCTGTGATATCTTAGATCCTGTCCATTTCTGACACTGTTTAGTTTCACCCAGGCTCTTCTGTGGTCTGCGTGTCTGTGTATGCATGCATACATGTGTATGTATATATGTGTGTGTGTGTGTGTGTGTGTGTGTGTGTGTGTTGGGCAGGGTGACTAACAATAGGAAAGCAGGGGTCATGAAACTGGCATAGGTGTTAGATTGGGACACTCCTGGTTCAGATCCAGGCACCGCACCCTCCCGCCAGGGAACTTGGGGTCCTACCCACTCTGAGTCAGAAGGAAACCAAATTGGGTTCATCCATTCACAGAGGCTCTATTCACATAGGGCTTACTGGGCACTCCACTGGGCTGGAGTTGGGACTACAAATGAGGGAGGCTCATCCCCTCTCTGTAGAAGGCCAGCATCTGCTAGGAAGGGCTAACTTCAGAATGAGTAAGTGCTGTGAGGTCGAAGGACTACGTGGGAGGAGAGGCCCAGAGAGGGAGAGATGGAGGAATAGACTAGAGGGGCCACTGTGGCACGGAGTGGGCCAGGAAGGGCTACCGCAGTTTACGGGTCCAGAGCTCAGACTCCTCGTGAGGCTCCCGTGACCAGCTTGGTGAGGCCTGAAGCTCTCGGATCCAGACTGCTTTCCAGAGAGGTGATCAGCACTGATGTTCAGTCCTTCCACTGGCCCCAGAGTCTGTGGATGGTCTCTCCAACTCTGGTCCCTTCCCTCTCCCAGATGAGCCATCTCCAGAGCCCGAGGCAGCTGCCTGAACCTCTGCTAATCAGGAATGACCTCTGTCCCCAGGTAATCTGGGGGAAGTGCAGTCCCTGACAAAGCAGCTATAACCTAGGAGGTCACCCTGCCCCTCAGTGCCTCCCCCACCTTGCCAAGTCCAGGGGAGGGATTTCTGCTCAGAATACGCAGGAGCTTTTGCCAAGGGACAGGCTGAAAAACAATCGAACCCCATCCATCCTGACACTTGGCCGGATTAGCAAGCGCCTCTTCCTCAGAGAGTGGGAAGGCTTCCAGGGTTAGAATGCTCAGAAAGAGAGGTTGAGCAAACAGGCATATTGTTTTTTCAGAGCTGTCTCTCTTGTTAATGTTTGGTCAGCCGGCCACGCATTTTTGGAGTGTTACATCGGCTTACGCTGTGCCTTCATCGGTGAACAAAGAGGACATGTGTGAGGGAGGCCGAGGGGTCAGGGCGACAGATGGGTCTCCACTTAAGCAGGTTAGAAGTTCAGTTGCTCCAGAGAAGAAAGGCCCCATCTTTGGCTGGGGACAAGTGGCCCGTAGGAAGCTGCAGCAGAACGGGGAAGGAGGCAGACAGCCTCGCTTTCCGAAGTCTCCTCTGGAACAAGTCTGCATCCATGGCAGTTCTTTCAGTTTTCCATGAAGAAGCATCAGCAGCCCTGGCCGAATCAAGTAGCCAGAGGCCCGGTGCAGTCTAAAATAGCAGTCCGGCCGAGTTTCCAGCTGAGGGATTACTCCCTGAAGAGTCAGAGAGCTTTGGAACATCATTTGGAAATGAAAACACGTATTTTTCAGAAGAAAAAAAAAACCAAACTTTTTAAAGGAAACTTAATGCAGTGAGGTTAAGGTTTAACTCCCAAGAGGAAGCAGGTTGGGTGCATGCAGATGGCTCCCCGCTCTGGCGCATGGGGGGCTGTCCCCTGGTAAGCCGATTGGGGCCCTTGTGAGGAGCAGAGGGTGGCTTCTCAGAGGATTTGGCTAACAGGAGGACGTCACCGTTCACGCTGAAGTTCACCATTCACTGTGAACTTGCCTTACTTGGTAGACACACTCCCTCCAAACTCAGTGGCTGGCAAGAACTGCCTTATTCCTGGTTTTTGGTTCTCTGTGCTGACGGTTTGGCCTGGCTCAGCTGGGTCCCCCTCACCTGGGCTCTCGTTGGCCATCCACACGGGGTTGGGTAGTCTACAATGGCTTCCTTGCTTTCCCAGCAGCTAGCATTGGCTGGTGGTGCAGCCAGGTGTCTCAGTGGCCAGCTTCTGCTCCTCGCGTGGTGGTGGGGCTCTGCCTTGCCAACTGGGACATCCTCAGCTCACAACACAGTCACAAGCCTCTGCTTGTCATACTTGCTGCTCCATTAGCAAAAGCAAGTCGGACAGCCAAGCTTTGAGCTGGTGTGGGAGGGGATGACACACAGGATGGGTGCAGTGCGGAGGGAGTCCTGGCTCTCCTGGGATGATTACTGTAACTGTCTCCCCACGAAAAGGAAGCCAATCTGAAGTGGGATGGGGCACTCTGGCTTCAGTGAGATGCGAACCATGGGAGTCTTTATGAGCTCAGTGGAGGGAAAAGAGACCAGAGAATCATCCTGTTGGGGTTTTGGAATAAGCAGGCTATTTCCTGGAGATGTTGGGGTAGGGAGACACTGGGTTAGCAGGATGGGAATAACTCAACTGGGAATCATTTTACCATTTCATAAAAATTGTAACAGCATCCTCTTCCTCTATATGTATCTGTGTTATCTCCAAATAAATTTCAGATATAGAGTATCTATCTATCTATTTATCTACCTATCTATTATTTATCTATCCTCTTACATGCATCTATATTGAATCTTCAAATGAAGCTGATCTCAGATTTCCCAGGCCTCTGCAGTCTGTAAGAAAGGCACAGTGTGATCACACAGTCTAAACAGAAAGACTGACACCACACTCAGTTTCCTTAGCAGAGGGAATTGGATTTGCTGGTGATGGAGGCCAGGTAGAGGTCTGTGAAACACCAGGGAGGAACAAGGGCAAAGCCACTGCTACTCCAAGAACAGAGAGGTAAAGAGACAACTCCAGTTTATAGACCCCAGAGGCCAGGGTGACATGGTACAAGCAAGAGCCATAACAGACCTGTCTGGTGGGAGTGGGGGTCATGCGGGAGACAGAGGCACTGGGGGAGAAGCACCCAGGACACAGAGGCAAGACAGGCGGAAGCCTGGCTCCTCCATTTCCACATCCTCCATCTACCAGTGCCGCTCACTGGCTGAATCTCACTGGGGCTCACTGGCAGGAAGTCCCCCCAAGCTTGAGAAGGGCAGCCTGCAAAGGCAGCCCCGGAGCACAGGGCAGGGTGAGGATGGGGCCCTGAAGCAGCATTGGGAGCTCATTTTCAGTCATATCCTGCATGCTACTCCTGGTTGGTACAGCAGGACTCCCAGGCCCTGCAGAGTCCCATTGGTCACTCCTGAGTGTCCTTGGAGGGGGGGTCTCCTGTGAGCTCAAGAAAAGCTTCCCAGTCCTCTTACTGGCACCCAGAGGCACTGAGAATGGCTGCCTCAGCCCCGGGGATGCTGCTTTGCCACCCCACAGCTGGAGTCCCTCGAGATGCTAAGGTGGCACTGAGCACTCTGCAGGCTTAGTCGAGCAAGAGAGCTGCCCCTTCCACTCTGCGGTAGCCTTCATCACACAGATCTTCACGAAGATAATTCCGTCTACTTCTTGCTGCCCTGCAACTTTGGACAGCCATCAGTAGGACCAGATCGGGGAGAAATGCTCAAGGCTTTGCCCACCCAGGCACATCTCACCGCAGCATCTCGCACCGGCTGCCCTTCTACTCGCACACCTGTGTGCATATGGGAATCCCAGGTGTCGTTTCCCTCATGCAGCCAGGCACCCACAGAGGAGTCTCTGAGGGCTCAAGGGGAGACCGCACATCCAAGCATACTTGCGCGTCTGGTGCGCACGCACATGGGCACGTGCTCGCACCATCACTGCCATGTGTGGATAAGAGTGAAAGAACAAAAGCGACGGCTGAAGCACCTCTGCAACCACACGCTTCATATTTGATTCCTTCTCCCAGTGACAAGCCTATAAGGGGCCTTATTTTCATCTCAGGTAAGAATCTTGAGGAGCCCAGAGGTCTCGAGCCTGTCCTGGATTGCGTAGTCAGTGAACCACGAGGTCAAGACGGCAAGTGAGGTCAGTCCACCATGCAGCTCCAGAGCCCACGCCTTCCCCACCGCGTTGCCTCTCCATCTATATGAAAGGCATTTTATTCTGGCCTCAGCACCATCCTTTTTTAAAAGATATGTTTGGAACAGGGTCTCGCTATGCAGCTCAGACTCATAGTGATGCTCCTGTTTCAGCCTTCCCAGCCCTGGGATTATAGGCACGCACCATCATGTTCAAGGTTCTGGGGCAGGCATTGCATGTGGTACCAGGGGTCAAACCCAGTCCTTGCACCTGCCTGGCAGGTGCTTAGACAGCTGAGCTATCTCCTGGTTTGTATTCCTTCTTTTCTTAGAGAGCTTTGAGGAAACTGGAATTTGTAAGGCTCCTAATTCCTATCAGCAAGCACCTTTCCCTGGTGTGTGGCCCTGGGTTGCATGAGGGATGGCCTCAACAAGAGCACGAGCCATGCACTGCTGCAGCTTCTGTGGTGTTTCCTGAGGATGGTTACTACGGCTGCTTTAAGATGAGCTGGAGGGTAGGTCTGGGGATGGCATCGCTGGTGTCTGGAGGCAATTCCACATGGGTGCTGAGAACACAAACTTTGGCAGTAGGCACAGGCTTGGGAAAGGGTTTCCATGTGTACATGAAGCTGCGTTGTGGCCAGGACTGGTGCGATGCCAACACAGGTCTCCCAGCCCAGCTGCATTGACCCTGCAGAGTCTCAACACCAGCGTGGATCCGGGGCTCATCAGTCATCACAGTGCAGGTTCTGTGAGAGGTTGGGGTGGTGGCTCTCCAGCGTGAGGGTGAGGTTTCCTGTGCCTGCAGGCCAGCTGTGAGCAGCGTACCTCCTGGGAGTGAGAATCAGGGTGCCGCGGGCTCTCCCTGGCAACATCCTTCAGGGCTGACGCAGGACCTCGCACGTTCCTAGGTAGCCAGCTGTGATCTCACAGTCTGCGACTTCACCTGCTTTGTCCGTCACTGCATCCCAGGTGTCTGCGTGTAGCAGGTGCTCGGGAAATGCTTGCTGACTAAATGACCTGCCTGAAGCCCAGACTTCTTCTGAGCTGCTGACCCTTCCACTGAGTGCCCACTCAACCTGACCATTGGATAACCGACAGGCCTTGTGATCCTAATATGTCCATAAATGAAATTCTGACCTTTTCATCTCTCGACATTTCCTTCTCAGCACGTAGTTACTCTGATGAAAGCCTTTGGTTTGTTATCTCTGTCTTCTCTCCTCTCTTTTTCTTCTCTCCTCCCTTCCTCCCACTCTCTACTCTTTCATCTGTCTGTCTGTCTGTCTGTCTGTCTGTCTGTCTTCCCATCTTCCCTCATTTGGGATTGAACCTTGTGTATGCTAAGCAAGTACTCTAGTATTACCACTTCTCTTCATCCCTAGCCCCTTTTTAAAAAAAGACTCCATAATTTGATCAGGCCGGCCTCTAACTTATGGTACTCTGCCCTCAGCCTCCAGATTGGCTGATTCTTCCCTCTCTTTCCTACCTGGTATTGAATCTGTCAGCAACTTCAATAGCTCTACCTAAAAAAAAAACATCAAAGTCGATCCTCTCCTGTCTCTTCCCTTGGCCACAGTCACCCTCTATCGTGTCTGGATTATTCCAGGAGCCTCCTAACCTCATCTGACTTGGCCCCTCTCATTCTCACTACCCTTGAACTGGCCTCTCTGGCTCATCCAACTCCACACATCTGCCACATGACCTTTGAACTTGCTACATTCTGTTTGGAAAGCTCTGTCCAGGGACGGTTGACCTTTCAACTCTTTCAGCCCCAATCCCTGAAGTTCTTTCCTAACTACACTTGTGAAAATTCCAAGCCCATGGCCTGTGCCTGTGCCTCCTAATTTCCTGTGTGCCGCAAGCTTTTCCCTCTCACCTGTTACATAATTTACTTACCTATTTTGCATTCTGAGCCCTTCAGTAGACCATAAGATACTCAAAGACGAAAATTTTTATCATTTTTATCCACTGCCTTATAGTCAGTGCTTAGAACATTGTCTGGTGTATGATTTTTCCTGAATGAATGATTGGATCTGGGATATGAGAGTTGATAGTGTCCTGCCCAGGTGACATGGGGACGCAAAAAACAATGCCAGAAGTCACAGAATGCTTCCGCATTTCTCTGTTCATTCACCATGCTGTAATCCAACTGTTGTCATTTGTCCAGAGGACACAACTGAGGCCCGTAGGAAGTAGACACTGTGTTTTAGGCTCTCTGAGCTCTTCTCGCCTGGCAAAAGAGCTACTTAACACACATTTGAGTTCATTAATAAGTGAGAAAAGGGCTCCAGAGAACATTCTGGAAACTCTTCCACCAGCTTTCTCTCCTTCTAGTTGTGTTGTGAGCCAACTGTGTACTACATTTATTCACTTATTTAATCACCCAGTCAGTAAATGAAGCTTTGCACATCATGTGGTTGTTGTTATTATAAACAGTGTCACTCAAAAAGAAAACAAAATGGCCATTCCGCTCATGCCTTCCCTAAAAAACCTTTTGTTGTAATAGAAACAGTGCCTCTGACCATTCTGCACAAATCCCAGATATACTGGCGGGCCAAACACAGGGCACTTTTAGCTTTTCACCCCCTCCCCAGGCATTTGGTGACCATTTCTGTGAAGAATGCCTTCCCCGACCCTCAAGGGCGTGGACAGCTGCTCGCCACCCACAGCAGATGTACAGTCACACACTTAAGTGGGTGCAGGCTGTGTTGTGGCCGGATGGCACAGGAATGCGCAAACAAGCCAGCAACGAACAGCGGGAACCCCAGAGTGGTGACAGGGCCGAGGGGCCCCAACCCCTCCCAGCAGGCGAAGGCTGAGCCTTCCGTCCTGCTTTGCTGGAGCTTCCTCCCAGCTGGGCTCACCATCCACTCAGTGTTGCAATCCCTGTGTCGCACAGCAGCCTGCAGGAGCAGGTGGAGCTGCTGGAGCTGCGTGTCCTGCCTGTGCGGAGTGGCCCTGCCCTTCAGGGGCACTGGCCTCCTGTGGCTTTTCAGCCCCTGACAGCTATGTGTGGCCAACTGTGCTACCGTACTGAGGGACATTCTGCAGCTGTAGATACCTTGGCCCACACCTCCTGCCCAGACTGAGAGTAACTGGCTTCACTATTCAGCCATCCATCTGGGACAGGTGGTGTCGGAGGAAAATGAACCTGCCATCTGCACACCAGCTCCTTGCTTGCACCAAGCAGCCTATTTTAACTGTGCCTTTGCTCTTTGGAGTCTGTCATATTTGGCAGGAACAACAGGCAGTGGTAGTAATTGTGTGAATCAGAGAATGCAACTACGGATATAGGCAGCACCATGAATGATCTGAATCACCTTCTGCCAAAGTCCTCCATCCCCTGAGGCCTTTGGGGTTTTTATGGTTTGCTTCTAGTTGTCCCCCTCATGCCTCATGAAGTCATGGGGAAGCTTCCAGAGTTTATGATTAACTCATGATCCTCTGGGATTATGGGTTTGAGTGCTGCTGGGATTATGGGTGTGAGTGCTGCGCCCAGCCTGGGGTAGACAGCCTGAATGTGATTTAAGTGAGACAGATGTGCTCTCTGTAGCCCTTATTGCTGCTCCTCCTCCCTTTTGTTCTTGCTGTTATGCTGGTTTTTGCCACCATGGACTGCTGCCCTCTTCCATGTGCCAGTCTTCCCTGGAGACAGCTAAGTATGGACTGAAACCTCCAGTAACTGTGAGCTAGATAAACCTTCCCTTCCCTCATTTTGGGTGTTGGGTATTTATTCCAGCAATGAGAGAAGAGTAACTGTGACAGGGCTCCAGGGGACATGTGGCAATGTCTGATGGTATTATTGGCTGTAGTAATTAGAGAGGGAGGGACTGCTGGGGTCCAGAGGCCAGTGACACTAATGTCACTACACATCCTATAAAACACCAAGAAGGTGCCACAACAGAGAAGGCTCAGGGCCAACAGGGATGATAAGTGCCAAAGATGGGAATCCCTGCAGACCCCTGCAAGTCCATTGAGACACTTCCTAGAAAAGGCAAACCAGAGTTGACTCTCTGTGTCCCTGGGTTCTCCTCTGCCAGCTCAACTCAACATGAATCAAAATTATTTGGAAAAAAGCCTGTTATAAATACATTCAGACTGTTTTGATCATTACTCTCTAAATAATACAATATGGTAATCATTTATGTATCATAAACTTCATATTAAGGATTATAAATGATATAGAAAATGCAAAATATATTATAGGAAGTGGTATATAAGTTATGTGCCAATGTTATGTATGACCAAAACTATGGTAACTGTTTAAGGTTTAAAAATATATTATAGTGGGCTGGTCAGATAACTCAGCAGACTAAAGCACCTGCTTAGGCAGAGCACAGTGGGCTGGGGTTCAATCCCCAGCATGCCATGCTGGCCCCAGCCCCTCCCCCAGGATGCACTGAGATGGTGATTGAGACTGAGTGTGGTGGTGCATGCCTGTAATTCCAGGGCTTGGGGGGCTGAAAACAGGCGAATCACTACAAGTCCAATCTCTGTAGTGGGGCCTTTCAGACCCTGTACTAAATATAGAATATATATAACATAATTTTATATATATATATATTATATATATATATATATTATATATATATATATATGTAAAAGAAACATGGTCATCATTTCCTCTCCAAATGTCGGCCCTCCTTTGGAGCACACGTATCCCATCATTCACAGTATCTAACTCTCAGAAGCAGCCATGAGTCCATTAACAGATGAGTGCCTAAAGAAAGTGTATTTATACACAGTCGAGCACTACTCTTCCACAGAGAATAGCCGACTTGAGTCATTGTAGGAAGTGGACGCACCTTGAGTCCATAATTTTAAGTGAAACAGCTGAGAGACCCCAGCTTATCAGGCACGTGGCTTCTTTTATAAGTCAACAAAACCACGCTTTACATAAGGAGCAAAATAAAAGGTAACAGGGAAAATGGAGATCAATCTTTTGCAAGAAGGAAGGAGACCAAGAGATTGAGGGAGTGGAGAGGGAAGGAAGAGAGAAGGGCATGGAAAAAAAGAATCACGTTATGTTGCGCGTGGGGGTCAACTCCCCACGAGGATGGTAAGCATGATGTACTGTAAATGCACACTGGAAAGAAGACAAAAAATAATTAAAAGAAAGGACGCTGCTGTGTTAGATAACCATCGCCACCATCCATCTTCAGATCTTTCTCATCTTCCCCAACTGAAACCCTGTCCCCAGTAAACAATGACTCCCTATTTCCTCTTCCCCTCAGCCCCAGAAACCCACCCAGTTCTGCCTCCAACCTGCCCAGGCAGGTGTCCGTATGATGGGATTACTGCAGTATTTGCTGTTGAGTATCTGGCTTATGGCGCGTAGAACTAATGCCTTCAAGGGTAGGTTGTTTTTCTATTGTGATCATTGGAAGTGATGCTTCTGCAGCCATTGATGTCCATGTCCTATTCAAGTCCTTGCTTTCTATTTTGTTTCTCCTCATTTTATAATATTTCCAGTTCATTCGGTTAGCATTGGCCCAGAGGAATCCTCCATGCCTCTTCTTAAAGAACTCCTATTCCTTCTTCAAGACCCATAACAAAAGTCCATTTCCGGGCCTAATCCAGCAGAGGCAGCCGCCCCCTCCCCCACACTCCCACAGCTGCACTCACTGCCCTTTGTTCTGGTTCACACTGCACTGAGTCATCACCACTGTGCCACTGTCCACCTCCTGGGCTGTTCCACCCTTTCATAAACTGTCCTGAGCAGGGCAGCTTTAGGTGGGAAGGGAGCTGCTTCAGCTAACCTTTCCTCCAGAGACTGCACCCTGCCCCTGTCAGAAATCCACAGGTCTCTGCAAACAAGTATTCTAAGAATATCCCTTTGGCTCTTCAAGGTCCAAATTTTACAGGTATTCAAGAATATCCCTAAATATGTTGACTTTCATTGTCTGTTGGCTCCGGGATGAAGACCCCATACAGACCTGACCCTGAAATACTTTCTGGCTGGCCTAGGATCTTCATCCTTGGATCGCTGAGGAGACTCACCAGAGGGAGAGCCTGCGGATGCAGTGCCTTTGGCTCCCATCACTCAGCTACCTCCAGAGGCCTGGTGGGATGTTCCAGCCTCTGAACTTGCATTTATGCATTCACCAGGCTGACCCACAGCATCTTGTCATATACAAAGTGGAAGACATGGGGAACCATGGGTTAAAGAGGTGGAATGAGCTTCAGCTTCAGAAGGAAAGCACGTTTTCTTAGCTATTCTAAGAACCGCTCTGCTACAGGGTCACCCTTTGACAAGCACGGGAGCACTGTGGGCAGCTGGACAGACAGCTCCCTGGGCGCCCTCCTTGCTCCATCCCCAACAGCTCTGTGTTTCTGTGTCCTGTATCCTAGCATATGACTTTGGCCTTATTCTTGCCTGTGAGCCTGAGGCTCAGGGAGGAGAAAACAGCTGCTACCCCTTGGGTGATGCTGGGTCCCATGCCTCACATTTATCTGTTTACTCACATGGATAAGTGAAGCTTCTTGTCCTCCATACTAAGGAATCTGGGCAGCTTCCCTTAACCAAGGAAATGTGTGCATGTGTACGTGCGCACACACACACGCACACACACTTTTGCAGAAAGCTCAAAAAGTCACTTCCTAGTAAGAATCAAGTGCTACAGTCTTTTCTTATCTGAACTAATAGTGTGTCAGGGAGATTTGAATGGACTCTTCAGTAGGTGGCCTCATTCCTGTGTCTATTGATCCCCAAGATATTGGGACTCAGCCAGCAGCACCTTCCTGCCAACAAAGAACACCTGAGAAGCTCCCCTTTGGCACTCTGAGCTCCTTCACACTGCAGAGGATGTCTGTGCCCTGCTCCTGCATGCCCCACCACAGCCCACAGCTGACCCTCCTTAGACTGGGAGTCACCCTCCACTTTCCCAGTGTAACTACAGCAGGCATTAGAAGGGACCTGAAGTGTTGCATGTTGAAGAAGAGAAGTAAAATGCTGAGACAGAAGTTTTTTCAGAGACTGCACCATCTTGAAGAAGAGTCTAAGATGTTTCCAGGTAGTGAAATACGCCACCTCACAGTTTCTGAGCCCACATACAGCCTCCACTATCCTGAGCCTCATCTAACCACCATTCTCTCTTCCTGTAGTCATTCAGGGAATGATCCAGAAAGTGGAAGGAGGAACAAGAGGGGGAACAAAACTGTTTCTCTCCAAAAAGAAGACCACATGAGGAGACTAGATTGGAAGAGATGGAGGAGTACCTACAGGAATCATGAGACCCTAATATGGGTGCCATTGAAAGCACTTTGAACCTAGCACGCTGGATGGTTGGTTGAGAAAAACTAGAGGAAGTCACAGGCAAAGATAATGCCCAGCGTGTGCATTGCTATCTGGGACTGCCCACGGGCCACTTTCATCTATTTCTTGTCTGGATGGGTATGGCATTTCTCCCCTAATGTTCGTCTTCTGTACTGCATCAAGACATTGCCTTGATGTCAAAACTCAGCAGATCCAGGCAGTGACTTCTTAACCCTCTTAGGTGTTGTGCAAAGTTCTCACTTTGATGGATGGTGGCCCCCTGTATGCATTGCTCCTGCCAGCTTCGGGCCTCCTTGTTCTTCACACACACTGAGCTCCACGAAAGCAGGGAGTCTGGTTCTTAACTTCTGTTGCAAACTATGGCATGTATGACTTTCTCATTGTTCCTAAGAAAGAGAGGAGACTTGAGGAGACACAGTGATAGACAGAGCAAAGAAGAAGGAGGAGGAGAAAAGGAAGAAGGGGGAGGAAGGTGAGGAGGAAGAGGAAGAGGAGAAGAAAGGATAACCTTCAACTGGACTTCCAGCAATAATCTGGGACCATTAGCATAAAGAGGGCAACAGAAGACATCAAAGTAAATGAGTTTTCATGGCGTGAGAAGAGTTCAAACCAAGGGAACAATGACGTTTCAGGTGGTCACATGGGGAAGGATAGATAATCCTAAAGGCAATGAAGGAGTTGTTCAGGATATAGGGAGCAGAGCAGCAGGGGGCATAACGCAACAGGAAGGCATATAGATGCTTCTTGGCGATGCAAGTGGAGAGGACAGAAAACAGGACAGGTTTATAGTCCACACCAGTGGTAGAGGAACAAGCTAAATGGCACTATGAGGGGAAAGGAACAAAGCACTGCAGAGCACAGGATACTTTGCTAGACAGACAGGATGGTCTCTTTAAAAAATCAATGTTATTTTTGTAAAAGAAGGTAACTACCAAAAAAAAAAATGCTTTTGATTAGATCCTGGTCCA
>PVKN010031697.1:0-12435 GCA_004027915.1 Capromys pilorides | reverse complement strand
ACCTGGGCTCTAACTATATTTCCATCTTGATAATTAAAAGTGATCAATGATTTTTAATTTCTTAGTAACTGCCTATGCATACTATCTTCCTGTCTAGTATGACTAGCTTTAACTATAAAACACAGGCATAGTATTACAAAGCATATTTCTTATAAAATGTATACGTAAAGTTTCATAGATATAAATCATGTTCTCATTATCATTTTATTTATTTTTCAAAATGAAATTATAGCTATTATAGGAGCAGATATATTTTTTAGAGTTAAGTACATTATAATTTGCTGTTGAGATGATAGAAATCAGCCAAAGACTGAATGACTCAGGCCAGTAAGATAATGTGGTGGTTATCTGTTGTCATTGTGAAGTTGGGCCCGGTGTTCAGCCTAGGAGTTCAAAGCCCCTGTCGCATGTCATTCAGATGGGGGCTGGGAGTCCAGTTCCACTGCTGTGGGGAGCTTGATGCTAGATGTAGCTAAAAGCCACATGTGGTTGTGACCCAGAACACCTGTGCATGGCCTTCGTGGGTAGCTCTGGCTCTCTGGCCTTTCTCACCCACGTATCAATTTCACCCATCTTACTGTCCATTCTGTGAGCGCATTTACGTGGATCAGGGTATGACATAGGTACCACCTTGCACAATCTTTGCAAAATTTTGCTGCTATGTTGGCCCTCAGTTAACAGGAATGGTGAAATGACCCCCAATATAGTGGGAGTAAAATGAGTTGCCGGCATGTAAGGGATTGGGGCCAACCATGTAGACACCACCCTGAGGCGGGACCTGGGCATTCTTTACTCACTTAGAAAATATTCTTTTAATAAACATTTATGTTTCCATGTTTAATAGAAATTTATGGAATAGATGTTGAAGTAAATTGTGAATATTTTATGGTAAAATTTAGACTTAATGATTCTAAAGTAATAATTATAATTCACAAAAACCAAATATAATTGATACTTTGAATTAAAGTTTTTTTGCTTTAAACACTGAAGCAAAACAATATACAATCATTTTGAGAGGAAGAGTGTGTTTGAAACTTTATAGCACAAAACACATAAAGCCCCTAGAAGTGAGTGAATTGTATAGCAAATTCTGTCATTCAGTTTCAAAGATGATCTACTTAGGATACTCATATTTACTGAACACTGATTTTCTCTTTTTAAAATTGTTTGTATTTATTTATTTATGTGTTACAGGGTCTCACTGTGCAGCTTGAACTTACAGTGATCGTCCTGTCTCAGCCTCCACAGTTCTGGCGCTATAGGTGTTCACCACCACACCTGGTTTTGGTGGCCAGCCCAGTGTAGAGCTGGCATTGCATGCAGTTCTGTGAATTGAACCAGGGTCCTTGTGCATTGCCAGGCAGGCATTTAAACCACCCAGCTATCTCCCGAGCCCCAGCACCACCTTTCTTTTCACCTCAGTTATGTTGCAGCAAAGTGAAGGTCCTTGTGACTCATGATATATTCCTTATATCAGGAATATCAGATGAGGCACTGTACTGGTTGATACACCATGTCAACTTGAGAAGTTTAGAAGTTTAAGGGGCTCAGCAGAGAGCCAGGATTCTTAGCATGCAAATGTCCTCACCCTGTGCTAGAGGAGGGCATGGACATTGTGTGAACTCTACACCCCCAGCCCAGGGTAACAAGTTTATAATATAAGGAGGGGGGAGAGGCTGACTGTAGCTGCAGCTGCCATGAATAGCTGCTCTCTGCCATGCTCATAACAGCTATCAGTGAATTTTGTGACCATGTATTAGACCTGTCATTGCTATTCTTCCAGCCACATGTTATGGACTTGTCCAATACATGCCAGAAACTCCAAGGCCACTCAAGAATTCTTGCCTCAAAGTAGCATTCCTTGAAGGAGTTGGGCTCAGGCTGTGTCTGAACATTTTGATGTTCCAGGCCCAGACCCAGATTGGCTGGTGGGTCTGCTTTCCCACATGCGGACTCTGGGTGCACCGCCTCTATAAGAAGAGCTCTGAACTAAAGGGGCAAATGCTTTGTCCTACAGCAACCAACTATAGAGTGTTTAGAAAGATGTAGACATGGGGACCAACTCCCTTTCAAAGAAGTGGGGCATACAATTCACACGGCAGTCATAGACTCAGGAAATGCTGCCAGGTATCCACCAGCATGTGGAGTAAAGTCCCTGATTAGGACTCAGTTCTGCTACTTGGTACTGATGCGACAGAGCCCTGGGCTCTGTCCTCTGGGGCTTTGGATCTGGCCACTGATGCCTCTTTCCATTGCCATAAATTCAGTGTTTGTTACTAAGCAGGCATCACATTGAGCTTTCTAAATGTAGCATAAGTTATGTTTAGGGTTATGAGGCTTGCTTTTGTGTATTTTATTTTATGTCATTTCATTTCACTTTACGTATTTGGTACAGGCTCCCACTCCACAGCTTGAATTCCTAGTGATCCTCCTGTTTGCAGCTTTCCAAGCACAGGGATTGCAGACATGTGCCACCACACTCAGTCTTTGTGTCCAGCTCAGAATATCTGGAATGGTGGGCCGGCACAGCATGTGGTGCTGGGGATCAAAGCCCAGTCCCTATGCTGGCCTAAGCAGCACTTAGTCCACTAAGCTGTCTCACTTGCCTTTGCTTTTTTTATTGTCTGCTTTTGCACAAAAATAAATAACAGAAAAAATTGCTTCCACGAATATTGGAAAACAAAAGCTATGACTGCAATTTTTAGGGTAAATCCTTTTACACTTTATGTTCCCTCCAAGATTCCTGTGGAATCGCATGCCTGCCCCTGACGCATTCGTGTTTTGCCGAGTATATCTCTTAGGCAAGTCTTTAGCACCCTCAACTCTGTGTCAGTGGTTCCAGGAGAGATCACACAGGTGTTTGTGCTATTTTAATTACATTATTCTATCCTTGGATGTCATTGTGATCTCACGCCTTTCTGCTCTAGGGACATGGGAATGAGAAATACATTTTTGCTTGTGTGTCAAGCGTATTCTCTGCTCATAACCAGTCCACTCTTCAGCTCGTCCTTTGGCTCTCATGCTTTGCCACAGGCTGGAGGAGGAGAGCAAGCAGCACTTTCAGTGTTTCTGCCCTGAAATCCCCCTAGCCTACTCAGCAGATCATTTGGGAACATTTTATTTTTTATGTGTTTCTTCAGGACCATGGTGCAAACTTTCTGCCACCCCATAAAAAGTCCTCTTTCTTCTAGCTTTACCATATCCCCCTCTCTTAACCCTCTCAGTGACTACTCCCTCAAGCTTGTTTATGTCTTCAGTAGTATTTTTATGCATTTTAGAGTTTCCCACTCCTTTCATGGTTTTTAACTTCAATTGAATAGTTTCATTTTTCAGTTAGTTGCATTGGCTCAAAGTCCATGTTGCATGATTTAGGGTGCTGCAGTGGTATACACTTTCAAGCACAGAAATGTATTTGTTACATTTGCTACATGATAATGCAGCCCAAGCATTCATGAAATAAGAATTTCAAAAATTGCTCACATTTATTTCCTATGGCTCTGGGTGGCCAGTAGCCTAGCATAGGTAGCTCTTGATCCAGTATGCTTTTCTTTCTTTTATTATTTTGTTTTGTTTCAAGCTTCTTTTCTGGTTTTCAGAGAAAGGTTTTCACTGTTTAGTTCAGACTAGACTTGAACTTATTACATAGCCCAGGCTGGCCTCAAACTAGAAGACATTCTCCTTCCTCGGTTGCATAGTGCTAACTTTACGAGGGTATACACCCACCCCCAGGCCAATGCCTTTCACGAAGTTGCACTTCATTCAGTATCTGCCACTAGTTTTATCTTGAAGGCTCTCATTTGTATAATTGCCATTATTGACCGCTGGCTATTACTTCTGAGGCTGCTATCTAGAATAATAATAACTTTCTAATTATATTTAATTAATTATATTTACATTTGCAATGAACTTAAAGATTAGGTTTATCTCATTCCATGATGGTGTTACTTCAAAAGCAAATGCTTAAGGGACAAAAATGAACACTGTTATTCATTTTTAAGGCTGAGCAAGGACAGCGCGAGTGATCTTTGCAATATCTTATTGCTACCTTGACCCTCAAATAACAGGAATGGTGAAATGATCCCAAATATAGTGGGAATAAAATGAGTTGCCAGCAAGTACGGATTGGGGCCAGCCATCTGGATACCACCCCGAGGCAGGACCTGGGTGTGTGGGCACCACAACCCAAACAGAACTGTGAGCACTATAGTCGCAAAGACCTTGACTTTACTGCAATATAATTGGGGTGAAAAGAAAGGTGGCCCTGGGGCTGGGGAGACAGCCAGGTGGTCTAAGTGCCTGCCTGGCAATGTGTAGGGACCCTGGTTCAATCCACAGCACTGCCTGCGATGCCAGCTCTACACCGGGCTGGTCACAAAAACCGGGCGTGGTGGTGAACACCCACAACCCCAGAACTGGGGAGGCTGAGACAGGATGATCACTACAAGTCCAAGCTGCACAGGGAGACCCTGTACCAAATAAATAAATAAATAAATAAATAAATAAATAAATAAATAAATAAATAAAATTATTTAAAAAAGGGAAAATCAGTGCTCAATAAAAATGAGTACACTACGCAGATAATCTTTGAAACTGAATGACAGAATTTGCCATACAATTCACTCTTTTCTAGGGGTCTTATGTGTTTTGTGCTATAAAGTTTCAAACATACTCTTCCTCTCTAATTGATTGTATGTTGTTTTGCTTCAGTGTTTAAAGCAAAAAACTTTAATTCAAAATATCAATTATACTTGGTTTTTGTGAATTATAATTATTCATGTTAGAATCATTAAGTCTAAATTTTACCATAAAATATTCACAATTTATTTCAACATCTATTCCATAAATCTCTATTAGCAATGAAAACATAAATATTTATTTAAAGGATATTTTCTGAGTAAAGAAAATTAATATGGGTCCATATTCCTTAAAAAATAAGTTAAAGCAGGGCTGCCAAGATAGCTCAGCAGACTTGGCACTTGCTTAGGTGAGTGCAGGGACTAGGGTTTGATTCCCCGCATCACATGCCACATTAGCCCAGTCCCCGGTTGCACTGAACCAGCCACTAAGACTTTGGGTGGTGGCCCGTGCCTGTAATCCCAGTGCTGGGGAGGCTGAAAACAGGAAGATCACTATGACTCTGAGCTGTATAGTGAGTTCCTGTTCCAAGGACACAATTAAAAATAATAGTAATCATAATAATAAATAATAATAAAAGTTAATGGGTTGAAATGAAAAATTATGAATATGTAAAATAGCTTACAAATGTAATTCTGTAACTTCCTTCCTAAAGAAAACTTAATCTGTAATAAGATATGTCAGATCACACAAAATTGTTTTCTGTGAGTGCTGTAACATTTTTTGCAAATTTATGCGGTATCTTATCTTTCTACCTCAATAATTGTACTTTATAGCAATAAAGCACGAGAGACATTATTTCTGTACATGACAAAGCTGAAAACCGAAAAAGTAGGAGCACATAAACAGTCCTCTAAAATGGGAAAAATTATAAATGTGATTTCTGTCTTATAAATTAAAAGGGTAAGTGAAAAATTCCAAGTTGAAAAAGTAGATCATACCTCTCTTAAACTGTAGGTCAAGTAGACTGATGTAGCCCTGCTCATCTTGACTTATAAAGGAGTGGAGAAATCATGGAAACTCACAAATTATCTCTGATTTTTTCTCTTCTTCACCAAAAAATAAATAAAATAAAATAATACTCAGTTTAGTTATAATTAGTTTTACATTTTATGATACAAAATTCTGGTAGAAAAGAAAATCTTCTCTGTACTCAGTGGCAGATTTGTGTTACAAAGAATATCACAACTTAAATGTAGCTATGAATGACCGAACTTGGAAATACAAAGAAAAAAAGAGAGTGGCACCTGGCTACATGGAACACAGTAGAAAAGGCTGCCCTCTGAGAAGGATGCAAAGGGGAAAAGAAGGTAGGAATATCAGATGACACTGGTTGATGCATTTTGTCAAGTTGAGAAGTTTAGAAGTTTAAGTAGCTCAGCAGAAAGCAAGGATTCTTAGTGTGTAAACATCCTCATCCTATGCAAGAGGAGGGAGAGACATTGTGTGAGCTCTACACCCCCAGCCCAGGGTAACTGTTTTATAATATAAGGAGGCAAGAGAGGCTGGTTGGAAGCCACAGCTTCTGCCCTTCCCTTTGCTCCTCACTGTTTTCCGCTGCCCTGAACTGCTGCTCTCTGCCATGCGCTGCTCTGCCTGGGAGCAAGCTGAGTGTCGACTGAAATCTTCACATGCTGTGAGCTAAATGAACCTTTCCTTCATTAAATTTGTGTATCGGGTATTTGTCCCAGCAATAAGTGAAAAGTAACTGAGACAGAATTTGGTACCAGAGGAGTGGAGTCATTGCTGTGATTATACCTGACAGTGTGGATTATGAGATTTTGGGAATGGCTTATGGGAAGAGATAGGAAAGATTAGGAGATGTCTCCTGAAAAAAAAAAGGGCTGAAACAACTTCAGCTGTTCTGTATGGGAGATTCTGATCAGAGCTCAGCAGCTCAGAATGCTGATAGAAAGCTGCCTGTAAAAATGAGTCTGGGGGAGTTTCTGCTGGTAAGGACTACATTGATTGTTCGACTCCTGATCATTTGTGTCATGGTTTGGCAGAAAGCTTGTCTGCATTTCTTCCTGTCCAGATACATTGCCTGAGACTGAGATTTAAGCACAGGGAACTAGCTTATTTTTAAAACAAAATCTCAAGGCAGTCAAATATGGAGACAGTGGCATTGCTGTTATTGGGGGCTTTTCATAAAATGTATGTTGAGAGTTGAGAGCAAAAATCCCAGCAGGATGATTTAAAATGTTGTGAGTTTAGCCAGAAAGAAAGCACCAGTAAGGCTGTAGACTTCCAAGAGATAGCTGAGATCTCCATTGCCCAGTAGGAACAGGAGAGTGAAAAAATGTCCTGGGCCATCACGGGAGGTGGCAGATTCTCAGCCTTTGCAGCCTCAGAATCACAAGAGTGTGGGATTCTCTTTGAGGAGAAAGTCACAGAGCCCCATGTTGCTAAATGGAGGCAATGGACATACCAGGTTCCAGAATGGCAGAATCATAGAGAATTTGCTTCTCAAAATCAAGGTCAGAGTGCTCAGTGATCCAGGCATTCAGCCCCATTATATCCAAGAAATAAGAAAGCCTTGCTACTGCTCCAGCTGGCAGAATCATCTATCTGGCATTAGTCTTAGGTGCATGCAGAATACAGGAGCTCTTAAGTTAATACGGCCTTCACATAGACTTCAGAAGGCCTGGGAGCTCAGGAAATGTGCCCCTGAGAAGGCAATGTGTAAAGCTGTGAGTGAGAATCCTATTGAATGGAAACCACAGAAGTCTGGAAAATCCAGGAACATTGAACGTCTGAGAAAAGCTGCAAGGAGGGAGGGAAGCCAGCACCAGAGAAAAGCCATGAGAACTACCAGAAGAAGTTCAGTAGGGGTAGAGTCATGTATGGTTTTTGGAGCTCACAACTCATTACATATTGCTTTGGATGTTCCACATGGAATTATAGGATTTAAGGTTTGCTCCTCTGGATTTTGGTCCCAGTTGTTTGTATCCTGCTCTGTGTACCTTTTGGAATGGTAATGTTTATTGTGTGCCTTTGAATGCTGAAAGTGTTTAACTTTTCACATGTACAGGGTCTCACAGCTAAGAGTTTACCTTAGATCTTGGAGGAGACTTGGAACTTGGGCTTTTCAGCAATGCTAAAACTGTTAGGACGTTGGCAACTCTTAGAGATGAATTAAAATGCTCTTTGACTAAAGGGATGTGCATGAGATTTTGGTGGGGTTCCCAGGGAAAAAATGTCATGGTTCAAATGTAATATAATGTTCAAGTTGTAAAATGTTAATAAATATATCTATGTACCCATAAACTGGTTTATGGAAATGTCTAGTTGCCAGGTTGACAAGGTGTGGATTGTACTAGTTAATGCACTGGGCCAATTTGAGAAGTTTAGAAGTTTAATTGATTCACCAAAGAGCCAGAATTCTTATTTTGTAAACATTTTCATTCTGTACAAGAGAAGGACATAGACACTGTGTGAATTCTTCATCCCCACCCCAGGGTATTTTGTTTATAATATAAGAAGGGAAGAGAGGCTGGCTAGAAGCCACAGCTGCTACCCTTCTCTTTGCTCTTTGCTGTTTTTTGCTGCCATGAACTGCTGCTCTCTACCATGTGCCCTCTATCTGGGAGCCAACTGACTGTAGACTGAAACCTCCACAAACTGTGAGCTAAATAAAACTTTCCTTCCTTAAATTTGGATGTCAGGTATTTGTCCCAGTAAGTGAAAAGTAACTGAGACAGGGATAAAATAATTTTCTAAAGGAATGTGAATAAATCAATATAGAACTACCAGACTTAAGTAGTGCTAAGAGTGGAATTCCGAAAAGTTAGTTTTCAGAAAAAAATAAATTCTTTGTTTGACTAAGAAGTCACACCTTATTTTATTATTTTTTATTTTAATTGCATATGTTACCAAACATAATGACCACATCTAGCATGGGGAATGTGTACCTGTACACAATATATCATAACTCATTTTCCCATTCCTGATCCCCCTTTTAATTCTTCTCCTCCTCCTCATTTAATTGATAAAAGCTCTGCTGCTTTTGTCTCCTTCCATTATCTATTTTTAAACTCTTTTCTCTTCCTTCTTTCCCCTCTTCCCTTCCTTCCTTCCCCTCTTCCACTGCCATGCTCCCAATTTCTTTCCTCCATTTTTCTCCTCACTTGCCCTTTTTGTTTCCTTCTAGCCTTATCAGAGGCTTTAGCAGCCCTACTGGCTGTCACAGCTTTTGCTTAAGTCATGTTACGGGGCAAATAACTACGAAGAGACATCCTAAGGATCCTCTCTCAATTACTCTTCTCTCGTTGCTGGGACAAATTCCTGACACCCAAAATGAAGGAAAAGTTTACGTAGCTCAAAGTTACTGGATGTTTCAGTCCATGCTCAGCTGGCTCCAAGGCAGAGAGGCACATGGCAGAAAGCAGCAGCTTATGGCAATAGAATAGCAACAATGCAACAGAGAGACAGTCTGTCTCACTATCTATTGTATTACATTCAGGCTCTCCACCTCAGGCTGGGTGTAACATTTATACCCATAATCCCAGCCTTGGGTCACCCATAATCTCAGTGGACCATGAGTTAATCTCAAATTCTAGATGTCTCTGCCCTATGACTGCATGAGACTTTGGGGGGACAACTGAACACAAGCCATAACAGAGCCCATTAAGTTCTCTGTAGAACAACCCCTGACTATTCCCTGGTGAAGCCCCTGTCTGCTTGTAACTCAAGGTGCCCATGATTCTAGCCAGTCATCTGGTTCTCCCTCTTTGTGCAAATGAGGAGTCCATAAAACCACAATTGTTTTCCTTGGTGGACAACCAACCTGTAGACTTCTGGTTCACCAAACCTGAGATTGTAGGAACAGGCAGTTTTAAGAAATGAGCATTAGTTAAATAATCATAAAATTCTTGCCCTATTTTACTTCTTGATTCTTTTCTTTTTATTATGGCAGGCTCAGCCTGCCCTGGGGGTGGGGCTGGCACAGTGTGTGGTGCTGATGATCAAACTATGGTCCCTGCAGTTGCCTAAGTTTGCCTAAGCAGGCGCTTTAGACCACTGAACTATCCTACTGGCCCCGCTTTTTCTTTTTCTTTTATTTGTGTGTGCAGAGTCTCACTATGCAGCTCAGACTCATAATGATCCTCCTGTTTTCAGCCTCCCCTAGTGGCTGGGATTACAGGCAAATGCCACAGCACTTGGACTCTTTCTTCAGCTCAGCGTGCCCTGGAAGGAGGGGCCAACATGTCATGTGGGACTAGGGATCAAACCCGAACCCTGACCCCTTAGCTTGCCTGAGCAAATGCTTAGTCCACTGAGCTATCTTGTTGACCCTACTTCTTGATTCTTGAAGTTGTTTATTATACCTAAAGCAAGATTGGAGGTGATGTTCTTCATAGCAGATGGTGCACTACCCCATGCCCACCCACTGTGCCTTCCTAGCTGTTCCCCAGTTGATTCATGCACAGAAATCAATGGCACTGACATGTTTTCATCAAGCCAGGTCCCTCAGAATGATGGATCGAAGTGACAATGTGATTTCACATCTCCAAACAAAGTACTGAGTTTGAGATGATGCATTTATTTCACAGTAAATTTATCTCCATCTGATTTTTATCTCTTACATGCATGCCTTTCAACTCTCCTAACATTTTTCTCCAGTTATCATGATTCAGAGTAACTAAATCCTTGCCTCTTGAATTTCATAGTATTTATCTTAGAGTAAGCCTTGTCTTCTTGTATTTCTGTTCTGATCCTCTCACTTCTTTTGCGTCTGTCTAGCTCTGTCTTTCTATGTCTCTCTGTCCCTCACTGTCTGTCTGTCTCTTTCTCTCTCCCTCTCCCATGACAATCACTAGCAGTATGCTCTTGCTATTCATCTGCAGCCTCATGTCATAATCACACATCCTCTTTTGTAGATGACTGCCTGAGCAATTCTCCTTAAAGGAAAAGCGACTGTCTCCATTTTGACTGAGACTGACCCTATTTCCTCACATTGAAATGTAAAGAGCTGGCTAACACTTCTCATTATCCTTTCAGTTGGCCTTAATCAGTGTGTAATGGTCTAGCTGAGGTGCTGGTGACAATTTTTGAAGATGGCATGCGTGTTTCTCTGATAACAGGATGAAGAGCCACTGCTCCACAGTGTCAGCTGAGATTGAGCCTCAAGATAGAGGCTATGACTTCCTGGGGTTTGAAAGATTACACATCAGAGCTAAAAAGCATGAGACCCCTCAAAATATTAGATGCTATCTCAATAGCATAATGCAAATTACTTCCTTTGTAAATCTCTAAATATGGCAGAGGTGAATGCAGGCCTCCTACCTATCTCAGCTCACAGCTCACCTTCTTCCCACAATTCCCTTTCATAAGCCACTCCCCTTTCTCCAATGAATAAAGCCCGAGTGCAGTCCTGGGTTACCCTCTTGATTCCAGAAGCCACTTTCATGGTTGGATCTAGGGCCCCTGGGGCTCCCCATTAATTGTATAAATATGTTTTAGTTTCTTTGTTATCACCATGGGTTGTGCTGAGAGTGGTAGATTGGAATTAACTTGGTGGAATTTCAATAACGGGTTATTAAGAATGTCAGTTTAGACTTCTTGGGCAGAGACAAGAACCAGGAAGGGACTCTAACACTCTTTCACTGTCTCTGGATTTCACAACATTCTACAAATGTCATTACTTTACTTCAAGAGTTAGCCAATGTTCTATGAGAGGGCTGATGACAAGTGCTAGGTTTCCCAGACTCACATTTTATTTCAACTGTTCAATTCTACCATTAGAAAGAATCGATGTATATGCAAGTGAACATGAATAGTACTTTTTCACAAAAAAACAAGTCTTACCAAAAGCAAGTAGTTGGCCGAATTTGTGTCATGTTAGTCTGCTTTTGCAGGCTAATAATGTGGTCTGCTGGGCTCTTAAATAGAGCTACCATCTAATGACTCCAGACCTGGGATTGGCATCCACTCTATCTACTTTGGGAGAAAAAGCACTTTTAAGAATCAACGAATCAACATTGCAAAGGATCCCCACTTCCTGTGAGCTCTTAGTTAGACATTCTGAGTGGACTCTGTTCCCTCCTTCGTGCACCCTCTTCAGGATTGTCAGAAATGGATACTCAGGGTGCAGTTGTCTACAGTTGCCATGGTGATCCACAGCACCACATGTGCTGCAGACTGCTCATTTCTCAAAAGCTTGGCTTCCATTTGCCTTATGCTCAAGTATGGTTTTGTGACTTCTGAGGCCCAGGCAAAACACAAAAGAATGCCCAGACCGAAATCACTAGAACAAAGTGTTGTTTTGTTTCTTTCTGTTGTGTTTTGTTCTGTTCTGCAGTCTCCTTTTAAATTTTCATGGATTTTGTGGGTTTTTTTCATTATTTTTAATAAGAAATAACAATGCAACAGTTTTAAAATATGTTGGTAGTACATCCCCAATAATTGATACACTGCATGTTGTTGTCCTTGTAGTAGTTATTCAGAGCACAGGATGCAGACATGATAAATTTTCTAATCATTTTTGATACAAAAATTTCTTCTCATGGAACTAAGAGAAAGTAGTTCTATACATAGTCCAATATTCCATAATCACAGTGGGTTATTGGCAGAACTGGCGATGTCAGAAACTGTTGATTTAAGCCTTTTACAGCTCAGCATACTAATCTAGCTTTACGTTTTATGCCTCATGGTTAAACTTTTCCACTGGTTGGCTAAGGTCAAGTTAAAGCAAGACCTGTATAATAAAACATGTAAATTTCATATTCCCCAAGGTCAGTCATATCCCCTCAGGATTTACTTTAAAACAATGTACAGTGTTTTGTAGAACTGTTGCCAGTG
>PVKN010031696.1:0-12433 GCA_004027915.1 Capromys pilorides | reverse complement strand
TGCGGCAAATGGACTGGTTTCTCTCACTGTCAAAAGTTTCGTTTTGAAGTCACAGAAACAAGTTTCGTAAGTAACTACTCTCACATGTTAATGTTTTCTTCTTTTTGAAACTGATATAAATTCTCCATGCACAATACTGGATAAATCTGTACAGTTAAGTCAGGTTTGGCAAGTATGTATTTCCATGGAGCCCACACTGGTTTTTTTTTTTTTTTTTTTTTTCCTGGTACTGGAGATTGAATTCCAGGTCTTGAGCTGGCCAGGCAGGTGCTTATGCTGCTGAGCTGTCTCCCCGGCCCCCACACAAGTGTTAAGTGTGTCTCCATTATTCTAGCAAATCTCTTTATGCTCTTAACCATTTCATTCCTGTCCCAACTCCCAAAGGGAATTTTGGTCCAGATTAGCATAGATTAGATCAGCTTTTTCTAGTCAAGTTTTGTGTATTAATAGAATCATGTGGCACAAGTTATCTGTTTCTAGATTTTATTTAATTAATTAATTAATTTATTTATTTATTTATTATTTTTGGTTAGACTGTTCATTCAAGTTGAAACATCAGTAGCTTTTTTTTTCTTTTCCTTATTTTATTAATTTTTTAATTTATGTCATGGATGGCTCAGCCTGCCCTGGGGGTGAGGCTGGTGCAGCATGTAGTGCCAGGGATCAAACTGCAGTCCTTGTGGTTGCCTAAGCTTGCCTAAGCAGGCGCTTTAGATCCCTAAGCTATCTTGCTGGCCCTCTTTTCCTTTTTAAAAATTTCGTACAAGTGTTCCAGAGTTGGTTTATCCATTCTCCTATTGAAGGACTTTTGGGTTGTTTGCAGCTTTCGTGATTATAGAATATATATTGCCCAAGCTGCAAAACTCAGGTACAGAAAGGGAAAATAGAAAATACTATCTATTAGCGCAAATTTCTAACTGTAAATTGTACGGATTAGAAGCTCTACTTTAATAATCTTGGTTGGCCTTTTGTTCTTTAGACATCAACTGAAAACAGTGGACCAGTTCTCCCAGCTATATGGCTTTGTATTGTTCATAAATACAGGGTTAAGTGCATGAATTTTTTTTTATAAAAAAGGATATATATATATATATATATATATATATATATATATATATTGCACAAACATTCTTGTACAATTCATTTTGTGTATAATATCTTTTTTTTGGTTTGTTTTTTGCCTTTTTTGTTTCTTGGAGAAAAATTAGGGAAGAATCACTAGGTCAGAGTAGGTGTTTGTGACATCGTAAAGAGCTGCAGATTCCAAAGTCAGTGAACTGCTTTACAACCTTACCAGCATCATATGAGAAGTCCAGCTGCTCTGCACTCTGACCAGTATTTAGAGATTTCAGCACTTTATCACTGAATTTTTTAGTGATGTGCAATGGAATCTCACTGTGGCATTTGCATCGCCCCGATATCTTGTTGTGCTGAGCATATTTTCCTGTGTTGATTGGCACCGTTACATCTTCCCCTGCTGCACACTTACCTTTAATTGTGTTTTTCTCTTGGTCCCATTGTTATAGGAGTGCCTTAGAGATCCTGAAAATCAGAACTTGTCGCACAAATCCTGGAGAGGAAGGAGGAGAACTGTATTTTCAGATGAGATGGTTTACATAGAACTTCTTACGGCTAATATCAAAGGAGCGTAGGTCAGTGACATTATTGTTTGAGGATTGTACTGATGAGCCTATTGTGGAGAAAGGTCTCACCATGTCACACAGGGCCCATACTGTCACGCTAAGAATTTGCCAGATGCAAAAGCTTTGCTGTGCAGCCAGCTCTCAAGGAGGCCAGGCAAGAGAGCTCAGCGCAAAGGACTCCTGTTTTGTGGAAGGAGAATACAAAGGAAGCGAGGGGAGGCGAGGGGGTCCTGGGAGGAGAGTGGGGTTCACGCTGCTCCAGTCAGTGCCCCCCATGCTCTCCTTGGCAGAATCTGGTGGTTCTGAGCTTGTAAGCTCGGAAGGTCATTAACCAGAGGAGCCAGCTTCTGTGAGGGTCTGTTCCTGAAAAGCTGGTTCTGAGGTTCCGAGCCACTCTCCAGTGGATTCTGGAGGTTTTGTCCTGAAAGAAAAGTTGTTGAGAATTTTTTTTTTTTTTTTTTTTTTTTTTTTTTTTTTTTTTTTTTTTTTTTTTTTTTGTACCAGGGATTGAATGCAGGACCTTGCACTTGTCAGACAAGCACTTGTTCCACTGAGCTGTATCCCTGGCTCCAAGCTGTTTACCGTTTAAGGAGGTCATGTCCGGTGTGCCCGCACTGTAACCAATCTCAGGTCTAGGCTCCCTCCACGTGAAATTTTACGATGGGCTTCGCAGTGTCATCAGAAGAGCCCGCTGAGCATCCTGACTGATGCACCACTGAAGGCGTGGACCAGTTTCGCAAGAGAGACACAGTAATAAGGGTGGGGTTTACAGTTTATACCTGGTCGATCTCTGCTTGTGCTTTATTGCTTTAAAGTTTTGCTCAGCAACGTTATATTCTTCATGCTTTCATTCTGTACATTCCCAAATACTTTAGTTTTGGATGGTATTAACAGAGAACACACCCAAGATTCCTTTCTAATCAATCAGCTCAGGAAACTTTTACAGCTGTATAAATTAAAAATAAAAGGCAAAGGCAACACATACTGATTTATTTTATGAATGTTCTGCTTATACTTTTCATCCTTATTTCAAAATACTTATTACACCACAGCCTCAGCTCAGGCAACAATAGCATTGCCATAATGAACACGCTTTCTGCCACGGACACCCGATTCACCTCTCTGATAAGGGAGCAGAGAGCTGCATCATTTTCCCTCAGGATTTATGGATGCAGAAGCAACTGGCTGGAAGAGAACTCATGACACTGCATGATTCTACCAACAATGGAGAAGTGTTCCCTTCTCCCCACAGCCGTGCAAGCTCTTGTCATTGGTTGATTTCCTAGAGAGAGCCGTTCTTTCTGCAGTGACATGGAATCTCAGCATTCTTTAACTTGCATTATTCAAATGTTCAACAATATTAAGCATTTTTTTCACATGTTTCAGATGTTTCTATTTGTGTTTCTTCCTCTGAAAAGTGTGTATTCATCTCACACGCTCGCTTTTGGATTGGGTCTTTGAATTTTGGGGCATATGATTTTTTTTCAATTCTTTATATGTTTTAGATAGAAGTCCTTTGTGTGAGGGACCATTGGTTAATTTTTTTTTCCTTCTCTATGGGATGTGTTTTCACGGTTGATGATCTGTTTGAAAGTGCAAAAGCTTTTTAATAAAATAAGATTCCAGTTTTTGGTTCTTTGAAATATTTTTCATGCAGTTTGAATTTTGCTCACGAGCTCTCTGCTTGCACCGATGACTTCAAGATCCCTGCCTCCATTCTCTTCCAGGAGATTTAGTGTTTCTGCTTTCATATTAAGAACTTTGATCCATTTTGACTTTAGTTTGATGCATGCTTAGACCATGACATCTTAATTATTCACTAAGGTTTATTTTTATTTAAATGAAGTGAATCTTTTTATTGAAATTCTTAATGTTTTTGAGAAAAAAAATACCTCCAGGAATCTCTATTCAGGAGTAAATTTATTATGACTTTTCAAAATGAAAATAATTTATTATATCTACTTGTTATGAAAATTATGTAGTCTTCATAAGCATTCTGGGAATGAAAAATATCTCAGTTACTCTTCTCTCATTGCTGGGACAAAATACCCGACACTCAAAATAAGAGAAGGAAAGGTTTATTTAGTTCACAGTTACCGGAGGTTTCAGTCCGTACTCAGCTGGCTCCAAGGCAGACTGGCACATGGTAGAGGGCAGCAGTTCATGGTGGCAGAAAGCAGCAAAACAGCAAGAGCAAAAAGGGAGGAACAGCAGCCACAATGGCGACAGAGGCAAGGCTGCCTCCCTTAGGCTGCATTCAGGTTCTCGGCCCCAGACACCACTAGATCATGAATTAATCACAGACCCTAGAAGTCTCCCCACCATGACTTCATGAGGGTTAGCGGGGGGGACAATTAGACACCATAACAAAAAAGTAAAAAGGAAAGTGACATTTGCCTGTCACCCTCCCACAGCTGAAACCCCTCAACTGCCGGTGCAGTGTGACTGTTATGCTGGCTTCCCCCGCTGCCCACAGAAAATGAGGGTTCCAGAAGTGTCGTTTGCTGGGGATGTTGAGCCAGCCTGGTGGTGCAGAAAGCAACACCAACAAATGTCGATGGTCCAAGCCTCAGATGAAGAACACTTTAGAGACAAATCCCCACGCTGCAGCACAAAACCTACTTGTACACTGCAAAGTGCAACGCTGCAGTTAAACATGAACATTGAGGTCTTAGTGCAGGAAAACAAAATGACCTAATGCTCGGCCGTGGGGCCCTTGGTTGGGGTGCAGACATGGGGCTCCTGTGACCCCTGCACCATGTGTGCCAGAAGCCACCACCACTGGTCCAGGTGGAAATGCGCCAAGTGTCCTGGAGGACATAGGGGCTGAGAAGGGCTCCGTGGCGAGGACCCACATGATACTGCTTGTCCTCTGGGAGCAGACATGAACAGTGCTATTTGCCCTACCCTCCCTCCGCAGGTCCTTCTGTGAAATCCTGGGTATTCTGTGTCCTGGCTACCCTTCTGGAGACTGGATTGAGACTTTCAGGCTGAGATGAAGTCACAGAAGTCAGCGTGCTTTCTGTTTGCTAGAACACTGAGTGTGACCAGCGGCCACAGGTCATTCCTGCGTCAGTGGCTCCTCCTCCCCCTGCGTAGCTGCCTCGCCACTGCTATAAGTGCACCCAGAGCTGCTTCCCAAGGGTCCATGCTTCTTGTGGTTTGTGTCTAGTTGTCCCCTCAAAGCCTCACACAGTCATGGGGTGAGGACTTCTAGAGTTTGAGATTAACTCTTAATCCACTGGCATTATGGGTGATCCAAGGATGAGATTATGCATCTGAGTACTGCTGGGATTATGAGGGTATCCTGAGGTAGATAGCCTGAGGCAGAGAGCCTGAATGTAACATAAGAGCGACAGAAGAACAGACTCTCTGTTGCCACTGTTGGTGTGTTGCTGTTGTTGCTGTTTCACTGCCATGAACTGCTGCTCTCTGTCCTGTGCCAGTCTGCCTTGCAGCCCCTCTGAATATGGACTGAAGCCTCCAGTAACTGAGAGCTGAATAAACCTTTCCTTCCTTCATTTTAGGTGTCAGGTCTTTGTCCCAGCAGTGAGAGGAGAGTAACTGAGACCCTGCTTCCCTGGCTCTCAGGCATCCGTGGATAGAGTCACTCACAGGCCAGGCAGGAACTAGTTCCAGAATTCCCTAGGGATGAGTAGAGTGACCATCTAACACCGGAGAAGCAACCCACTTGTTGTTACGTAGGTGTCACAGGGATAGAGGCAATGGGTGAATGACTGGGACTGCTTGGCTTCCAGTGTCCCAGATAGAGTCCAACTACACCCTTTATTCAGTTCCCTGCTGTGCGATTACTCAAGAATCTATCTCCTGTGGTCCTTTCGACCAAGAGACTGACAGAAAGGAGTGTGGCTCCGGACACCAACTTTGACCATATCTCACTGATGGAAAAGGCATCAGTAGCAGGTAGGGCAGAGGCCCAGGTCACCCTGGGTTTGCTTGGTTAACCCAGGCCCACAATGGCTGGGGCTAGGGATGCAGTGGCAGGGGCAAAACCATGCAGCTGGAGCTAAGGAACCCAAGGACTTGTTTCTCAGTTGTGTGAGACAGCACCAAGGGACCTGAAAATGACCTGGGTCTCATTACAGCGGGGTTAACTTCTGACAGGTGAGTGGAGGCTCAGACATGTCATTTGGGTGTTTGACGTAAAATGACATTATTCCAAAGCTGGAGGGGAGGTGGCTTTTTATGCTGGTAAGCATGGTCAGCCTATTGACCAGTGTATTATTTATATTGGCAAATCAGACCCACAAGGGCAGTAGTGGAAAATCCATGTGTGTTGTGTAGCACAAGTTTAGGAACAGCAAGAATGAAAACCTGCTGGGCTGCTGCTTTGGGTGGCCACTGGGGTTTGTGCTGCACCCTCTCAGTCTGTGCTGTACGTGACATTCTCTAGAGTTTTACAACCTGACTTCTCTCTAGGTAAGTATTTTCAGTTCAGCATTGTATCATAATTAATTTGCTTAGGATAGTCTGACATTATCTACCACACGCTTCAGCCGCTTCAGCACTAAAATCTTTAGGGGTTTGCCATTGTCTTGCACAACATTTGAAATCAATCTTTCTAAAGGTGAGCTGTGTGTGGAAGTGTGTGTGTGTGTGTGTGTGTGTGTGTGTGTGACAGCACTACCAGCTTTATTTTAAAGGAGCTTTATTTCCTGGGAATCAAACCAAGATATAATAGCCAATACTTGTCCCACCTGTTGGGTTCTCTGCAGCCTTATTTTCTTTTATCAGGACCAGGCATAAACATTAACAATTAGGCAGCACTCGATATAACTCTTTTAGGGATGCTTGGAGTGGGATAGGTGGGTATATAGACTCAAAATTTCTGTTAAAAATTTGAAGCTTGACATTTTACATTGGGAAACAGGGCATCAAATTTTCATGGCTATTAATGTTTATTAATGTTGATAATATCTTTCATCCATGGTATATTTTGCTTTCAACCACTTACTTAGAAAGGAGCCATTGTTCAAATAATGCAGAACAGTCTTGATCTGATCGCAGAATGCAGAGAACCATTGTAGCCTGTTAGCAGGCCCTCTCAGCATCACCTGTCACTGAATGTCCCCTGTCACTTTGCTCCATGCCAAACACCAGCAGCTCCAGTTCTTGGACAGGTGGGAAGCTTTGGGCAGGTGACACTGGTAAGAGAAGCCACATCACCAAGACCTGAGCCTGACTTCCAGAATGGCGATGTTCTCTTGGCTTAGGCACTTTGTTAGATCTATTCTGTGCAGTGTAAGTAGGTAAGGAACCAAGCAGGTGGATTCAGCTCCCTCTGGGATCACTACCTCTTCAACTGAACCCTAACATTGATAGGGGCCATGTGGAATGTAGGATCTCTAGGTCCGAGGAACTTGGGTGAGAAGCACAGTGCTTTCAGCCCACCAGGCGGAGGATGATTTCAGATATGGCGCCTTTCTACCATAGGTTTACTATGAGCTGGGCTCTAGTCCTGGCCTTCCTTATTGTCTATGCCTGTCAAAAATAATGTTCCATTTGTTACATTTCTGCCCTTTGAGGGTCAGGGTTTAGCTACAAGTCTCAATTGTCTCTTGTTTGACTCCAGTTTATATCCCAACAACTACCCCGTATGTTTTTGTCCTACTACATTTTCCTGCAGAGCAAAGAGAAACTGAGTTGAGTTCTATTTTTGTTATCGCCACTAACTCATCGCTATTCTTACAAATTTTTTCTCTTCTTCTTTTCCAGAAGACATGGCTGATGAATCAGAGAATGTATTTTCAGGCCTCCCCATGGCTGAGTGTTTTTATATGACTAAGTTCTTATCAATGAGAAGTTAGTAACACTGAAAGTATGAGAGATTCTGGGTTGATGTGTAGCTCACCTTTCCCAGGGTATGATGGGCCTGGGTTCCATCCCCAGAACCACTGAAAAATGCCCAGAACTTGCATCCTGGGTGTAAACCAGCCAGTGAGCCAGTCGATTTCCACAGGGGTCTTGTTCTCTGCACTGGATATTATAACAGATTGTCACAACTTCAGTAGTCAGAATCAAGATTGCTTGTGCACAAATAAATACCGAGGTTGACTGGTTCACCTTTGGGCATCTTGTCAGGCCTCCCTGTAGCAAAAACTTGCCTTATTTACAAGCTTCCCAACTTGCAAGTTTTAACTCTACTGCCAAGAGTGCTTTAAATTTAGCTTGTCTCCATCCTGCTGCTGTTTAACTGTATGCTTTATTATCCTGTCAGTGGAAAGAAACGCTGGGTGATATACTGAGTGTTACTTGGGAAAATTTCCAGCCATTTCTATTCCAGTGTTAATTAATTTCTAGAACTTTCATACTTCCTTGATAGATCTCATTTTATAAACCTTTGAATTAGATCCAAAGCAGCTAATTATATTCTAGTTTAATTGATTTTTTCTTTTTTATTTTATAGTTTAAAAGTTATCTGCTTTCAAAACTTGGAGTAAATTGCTGCCCTAACATGGCTTCCTTTCCCTGGGTGGTGTTGTGGTTTGTGGGTAGGAGTCCCCCCAAAGCCTCATGCACTCTTGTGGTGGCTTCTAGAATTTGTGATTAATTAATGATCCAATGCTGGGATGAAGGGTGTGAGTGCTATTCCTACTCTGGGGCAGGTAGTCTGCATTACAATGTAAGGAGAGGAAAGAGCCGAGCTAGCTGCCTCAGCGGCTGCTCCTCCCTTTGCTCTTTGCTGTTTTCCACCGCAGTGAACTGCTGCCCTCCCCATGTGCTGCTCTGCCTTGGAGCCAGCTCAGTAGGGACTGATACCTCCACTGATTGTGAGCTAAACGAGCCTTTCTTTCTTTAATTTTGGGTGTCAAGTATTTTGTCCCAACAATGACAGTAGAAAAATTAAGAAGCTATGACATAATTCCCAGGTCTCACTTGGGCAAAACCCATGTCATACAGAGCTAAACCAGTACCTATGAGTTACTTCCATCGACCCCTCATCCAATGGGCATTATGTGCTACCAGTTCAAGTTCACTCACATTTCCTGAGGGAATCACCTGCTTATATCCATCATTCCTTCCATTTTTTGTTCTCATTTTATTTTTAGTTCTTGTGAGACAGGGTTTCACTTTGTAGCTCAGGCTGGTCTTGAACTCATGTAGCTCAGGCTGTCCTTGACCTTACAACGATCCTCTTGTCAGCCTCCTGAGTGCTTAGATTACAGGTGTGTGCCAGTGTGTCCAATCTTCCCTTGACCAAGGCAATAATATGTAACTACTCTCCAACCCACTGATTAGGGACTACGAGTTCTCAGTTTTAAATTCGAACTCCCTGGTAAAACATTGGGACTATCTAAAAATGCATAACACAAGATTATGCCAATAACAAAAGTATTTATAAAACATTAAAAATATTTATATTATTTCACTGCCCTTCATTTATAGTCTCAAAAAGCTCTTAAGTGGCATTGTTACTTTTACTCTGTGTAGGTAGAGGAGGAAACTGAAGTGCAGGGAGGCGCAGCACGCTGGTTTTATGATGACATGAACTTGAACCTTGACCTTTTCTCAGTCCCTTATATATTCCATGGTGGTGTGGGGCCATTGAAAAATATATCTCATGTGCCTTACACTGCCTATCCTGCTGCTTTTCAATCACCATTATAAATCTTTTCATGTCAAGAATACTTCACAGCAAAATACTGTCAGCATAACATTCATATTATATGGATGTACCATATTTAGTTTAGCATATTTAACATATTTCTTGTCCTTTAATATTGGTGACGTATTTCCAAGCACTATCTGTAATGCTTTGGCTACATGCACAAATTTTTACCAATACTGAATTAGTTATTTAGAATTACAGATTTCTGTTGAGAATCAAGAGCAAAGAGCACAGCAGAACAGTTTAAAACATTGTGAAATTGACCAGAAAAGGAAACTCCAGTACAGCTGTGGACTTGAAAGGATAGAGCAAAGATGGTTTGATTGCTAAGCGCTCTCATTAGAGACACCCATCAAGCTCTGAGGGCTTCTCTAGCCTACATTTCCAGATACTTCAAAACTTCTTTTGCAGCCAATTTTAAAGGCAACTTCACCGTATGGTTATGTACGGGCTTGGCAATAACTTTATCTTTCCTGTACCAAATTCTGTATTAATGAGAGTTCTTTGAAAGAACAGAAGTAGTAAAAGATACATGTATACTTTTGCAAGGAGATTTGTTAGGTAGGTGCGCCAGATGATAGGTAGGAGAATCAACAGTGGCCATCCGGACACTGGATAACTAGAGTAGAACAAATGAATTGCTGAAACTTACATTTTCCATTTTATTGGATCACTGTTTTAAGTGATATTTCCTTCACTATGCACATTCACAAGAACTTTCTTTTCCCATTCTTTTGGCCCTGTTCCCACATTCTGCAGAAAGTAAAGCGAGGCTTCCCATGGAGGAAGTGATCCCTCCTTTGCTTCCTTTTCTTATTACTGCAAGATACGCAGCTCTGACTCTTCATTGTGTGTAGAAATTGCTCTCACTATGTCTGTGCCAGCAGGGTGTTGCAGCACATGACTGTAATCTAAGGAAGATGCCAGTTTACTCCTACGTATGCTTGTTTAGGAATCTTTAGTTGCACATAAGCGATATTGGAAGCAAGCCTGATGTCTGGTCTTAAGAGAGCTGCATCAAAGTCCTCTGTAGCATGTACTGCAGAACAAAAGTCACATTATTTTTGCAACATGTCCTTATGTCAGTATCACCTTCCCATAGTCTATCATTTCATGCTTCATGACAGAGCATATTTTCACTGAATTTTCCCATGTTTCTTTACATGTAAATGTTAGAAGTGATGAGCATGCCAAAGTTAGGGTTAAGCACCTTTATACAAGTGGCAGGTCAAACTGTGGTTAATTATGACTTCTTTTACATCTGTGATAGACTTTTCAATTCGTTCTTGTAAGGTGTCTTTCCCATGGAAAGCAAGACAGTGTTGAAGAAGGGACTTGTAATCCTTTGGCAAAGATAAAAGCGATAAATATAAATATATATATATATATATATAAAAAAGAAACCCAGAAACCTTCTGGCAGACACATGTTACAAATGAAGGAAGTTTTTGCAAACTGTGAAAGCTACACGTGCCCATCACCTGTTGGGGAAGCCGCTGGGGGTTCCCTGGGGACGGAGCTGGACAAGGGTCTTACTCTGCTCAGTGTGTTTATGAAACGCTGGAACACAGGCCTTCAGTTTCCTTTAAAGATATTTGCTGTCTTTGATTTTTAAATTCTTTTGACTTAAGAGAATAAAGACTTTTTTTCTATAAGAAGTGCATCTGAAATGGCCTATTAATGTGTTTATATGGTTGCTGAATATCTGCTTTTACTGTGCAAGAGAAAATTATGGGGATTTGGAGAGCGCTTTGAATTGTCACTGTGCTCTGTTCTTTGCATTTTATTTCAGCTTTGAAACAGGTCGTATGTAATTTGATTATTATTGACATTACAAGATAAATCAATTGAGTTGAAGACTGAATAGCACAGTCAGGTTGCTTCTGTGTGCTGAAACAAATGCTTTTCAGAAATTTGTAATTTCCCTTTTCTTCATTTTCCAGTATTTTGAGCACCCTAACCAGCTTCTAGCAGAATTTTCTATGCAATTTAATTACACTGAGAGAAAACTACAATAGGATTCTTTCAAAAGCACTGATTCACTGAAACTTGCTTTTCCATTCTATCAGATTGCTGTTTTAAGTGACATCTCCCAAATGCCACTGCCCCACTCTGCCTGGAGCTGTCACTCTTCTTTAATGGCATCCTCAGCCACCACTGCTCTTGGCTCAGTGCTCTGCGATCATCCTGGTGTATCACAACTGTGTGTATTTTGAGGTGTTTATATGAAAATACTTTTGGCAAATGAAATGAAAATTACATATGTATTCACAATAGTGGAGAACTAACAACCTATTCACCATTTTGTGGTGTATTATTTGTTCTCTTAACCCCGAGTGGCCAGTTCGTTATTGATCTATTTATCACTTGCCACCTGTATCCATAAAGTTTGCAGTGTACTAGTTCTTTAGTTGATGTTTTCGTTTTACAGTAATTCATGAATTCATTATTCTTACTATGTGCCTAGCATCAGTCTAGGAGAGGACAAAGCAGATGAAAATCTGGCTTCCAATGTTCTTAGCAGGGGAGAAAGCTGATCCATGACCAAAGATCAAAGGGATAGAAGAAAAGTCATTAAAAGCCAAAGAAAGTCAGGCAGCTAGTGACAAGAATGGCTGAAGAAGCTTCTGAAAGGATGTGGGGTTTGAGCAGAGACCTGAAGGAGGTGTTGGGGCAGCCATGTTCACCTGGAGGGAGAGTTCTGGGCAGCAGCGAGAACAGACACAGTTCTGAAGAAAGTGCAGCTCTGACCAAAGACTGGAATTGCCTTCATCGGTCCACCCAACCTTGTACTCTTAAGTTTCTCACAAGAGAGGTGTTTGTGGGCAGGAACTAGACCACACATGAAGAGAAAACCTGACCTCACCACGGGGCCAGTGAGCTGGTGGGGGCCTTATAAGATCCTTGTTAGTTATGAGTTAAAAATATCATGGACATTAAATGTTACTGCTTGCTTTTAAGAAATCTTAAATTTTTGTTCTCAAATCTCATGTAACTGTATCTGTTAATCTGAGCAACAGATTTGATGATAAAAACAGATGGCAACCATTGTTAGTCAACTATTCTTGTTTCAAAAATCTGTAACATAGGTATTGTTATATGTTACCCTATTTCTAAATTTTTGTTCTTGTATTTGTTGTTGTTGTTGTTGTTTTTCTTC
>PVKN010031695.1:0-12418 GCA_004027915.1 Capromys pilorides | reverse complement strand
TGGCAGGGTTACAAATGCTTTGCATGTCAATTTAATATTTTTTCAAGCCAGCTGTGTATTCATTGGCGTAAAATTTATACTCTACTAAAGTCTTAGCTCTGACTTTCATGAAACAAATAGTAATGTTTGGACACAATATATATATATGAGAATCTTTTTCCAAAACCAAGTGTTGCAGATTGGCATTTGTGGCATCACACTGCCTTCTAACCTGGTAATAGACCTGAAAGTGTTAGGCAAAGTTGAAGGCTTTACAAAGTGTGCTTCAGCTGTTAACTTTTTAAATGCTACGTGCATACTAGGTAAGTGCTATACACAGAGCTACGTTCCTAGTACATTTTTTAGCTTCATTTTTAGACAGTCTCACTAAGGTCTAGTCTGTCTTACTTGTGCTCCTCCTGTCATGGCTTTCCCTAATAGTTAAAATTATAGATAATACCACCATGCCTGCTGCAGATACTTTAGTTAGGAAGTAATCAGAACCTCTTTCTGTTTTTCCACACTTAAATTAGAGTAGAATATGTGTTAGAATAAGTTCCCATAAACTACTGAGAGAGAATTTTTGATCAGTACTGAGACAGTGAGACCCCTTTTCCAGTTTTTGATGTTAGGGGATGCTGTATATTTTGATTAAATTAGCTGAACTGCATTTGTTAGTCACTATTTTTCGACCAAAGTACTCACTTTGAAAGGAAAAACCTCTACACACATTTCTTAGTATTACGGCTGTCATCCATACAGACTTGACTGGGCAAAGTATTCTTGACTGGTAAGGAGTAAAGAACAGGACATCGGGGCTGGGGAGATAGCTCAGTAGAATAAGTACTTGCCTGTCAAGTGGAAGGTCCTGAGTTCAATTCCTGGTACCACACACACACACACACAAAACAGGACACAGGACATCATGGAGCCAGTATAAAAGACCATGAAAAAATTGGTGTATGGAATGAAATGTGCTGCCTGTGCCATAGCCCTCCTCTGCCCTCTGGTGCGTATTCTGGAGAGGCAGTGCTCACTTGGCCAAGATCTCCTCGAATGCCACGGTGCCTTCCAAGCCTCTTACTTACTGCCACTCTGGCTTGGTGATTTCAATCCCTGGAACACAGCTGCGGGCATTATGGAGCAGTTTATGAAATACCATGCTGTGCCCCATGTTTTTAGATCTGCTTGTAAAATCAAGATGTAGCTGAGACGTGATGCATAATTATATTTTTATTAGTATTAGTAATCCCTTTTTAAGTTCAAGTAGAAAAGGCATAAAAATTTTCCAAGTAAGAGGGCTTTGTTTATTTTGCTTTTGGCTAGAGTCTTTCTAAAGCTAGCCCAGACTGGCCTCCACCTCATTATCCTCCTGCCTCAGCCTCCCAGGTGCTTACATTACAGGAGGTGCCACTGCCGCTAGTCACTACTCCTTGCTAAAGTGGCATTTAAAGAAATTTATATTTAGTATGGTATATATCTTTTATGTCCAGATCAGATTTCTCAAGTGATATGAGAATGCCCAGGAATGAAATGGGAAGGGAAGGCAGTGTCTCAAAGTTTGGGCTTCTGAGTGCCCCTGCCTGTAGGCACCACCACCGGCTGCAGCCTGGCTCAGGGGCTGCTCTTGGTGAATCACAGCAGGGGTCCTCCCATGTGACAGACCTGAAATGAAGTCAGCTTCCCACCTCTTTATTTCAGAAGGGTGTGTCTGTCTGGTTATTACTTGTTCATATGAACCTAGAGTTAGAAGCCCACAGCTATAGTACAAGCTGTAATTATTGATGTCTGTTTCATATTCTGTAAGGTTTGGCATTTGATCAAGAAGTTAATATATCTCTTCATCTTCAGGCCAAATGTGTCTCAGTTATCAAAATTATTGTTTGATGAATAGCATACAATTAGGACTGTTCAGAAAAGAAAAAATTTCATTTGTAAGGTGAGTGATACTAGAAGAAGTAATTATGGACCTTACGAGGAAGCATGGAGCAATCAAGCTTTGACCTCCCTTCAGTTCCTCCCTGTACACTACTTACGAGGCACATACGCATCAGATACTGAGCTGACTGGCACATGAAGATGAAAGCATGTTTGATGGGAAATATGTGCAAGCCACCTTTGGGCACAATTCTTATATGGGTTATTAGAAAGTCGCTGACCACCTTCTGCTGGACACACAAACCAGTCAAATCTGAGCGTCTGCAGGGTACTGAATTTCTTCCTGGGCTGTTAACTGCTGCTGTCTAGCTCAGCAACTGTTCCTGACCTCTGCTCATTTCCTGCGTCCTGTAGACTTGGGGTTCGCTGATTCAATGTGACTTGGAAATGAACAGGACTATTTGTTCTTTGCATGACTTAGTAATTTGTAGAGTTTTTCTGACACTATCAATGTGTCCTTTGTATTAGATTAACAACACATCGCCTGCCCATAGTGGGGAAAGACCGGCTACTGCTGTAAATATTCTCCCCAAAATACAGTGACTCAAGCACAGTAAAAGTTTGTCCACAGGACAAAAGATAATCAGGAGCCTCTGCTCTAGCAGGGGCTCAGTCTGACTGACTCTGCCTTATTTTCCTGGTGTTCCTGAGCACTGCCACAGTTGAGTGGAAGAAAAAAGAGCAGTGGAAGTTATGGGCCTGGCTGGGAAGTGGAACTTGCAGCTCCTTGGTTTGTGCTGGCGAGAACTTTGTTATTTCACCACACCTAACTACATGGGAGGCCAAGAAATGTAGATCAGCTGTCCCCAGGAAGTAGAGGAGATCAACTTTAGCCAGTCAGTAGTGTCTGCCACATCGCCTCAGCTACACACAATGTTTTAAGTTTTGCTGATGTTAAATGGCGTGAACTAACTGCTTTTTGTGACTTAATGGAGTTTTTGTTTAAATGTGCTCACAGAGTTGAGTCAAAGTAGCCACTGGTCTTAGCAAGTAATGTGTGTGCTATGGACTGCAGGAAGTGCTACGGCAGAGCTACATGTTGGTGAGGCAGGAGTGGAGCTGAGAGCAAGTCAGGCAGGCAACAAGGAGTTCAGCCCAGAGGAGTGGAGAAGCCTCAGTGTGCTGCTGAGGGAGTCCAGCCAAGTGCAGCAACAGCTGGATGCCTGGGCATGGTGACAGGTGAGCAGGGTGGTAGGACAGCACATTCTTTTTTTTTACTAGTAAATGTCACATTGCTAATTCTATCATATCAAAGTAAATATTTTGAAATGTTTGATAATTGTCATATTTAGACTCAGGGTTCTTGGGCAATGTCCTAGAAGTATCAAGGGGCAACTGTATGTAGAACATGATGGACAGAAGAGACATTGGTGGTAGAAGATAAAGGAGAGAGGTCTTCAGAAGTGGCTGGTGAACAACAGCATGCCACCCAAGCTGTCAAGGGGATGGGGGAGAGGTGGCTGGTAGTGTTAGCATCAGATGGCGTGGGGAATGCCAAGCCAGAGTCACAGTAGTTGGTGTCTTAGGTGGGTTTCCTGGAAAATGTGCCTCAGATCTCTTGCAAGTATATATCTTCAGGAAAGAGCAAAGCCAAAAGGAAGATGAGTAGCTGAACTTAGGGGTGAAGACACTGAATCCTGCTTATGACGAAATAATCCTGCTAATAAACCTTTGGATCAGTTGCTTAGTGGCAGGGCAAGGGTCCTTCCCCAGTGGAGAACAGAACTAGAAGCGGAGGGATGGTGCTGTCACCTGATGACAGCCAAAGGAGCCCTAGAAAATGGGCATGCTGACTCTGAAAGGTGATTTAGTGCCTGCTATAGAGAGCTGCCTAGAGAGGGCTTTGTGTGTATGCTGTCCCCTGGGCAAGACATCCCTGTTTCTGTTCCTGGGCTGAGACTCATTCACGAGAGATCTAGTTAGAGTAGCGTGGAGTGTTGAACTTAAAGTCAGAAGGGTTTCAGCTTTCCATACCCTACTTTTTATTATAATTAAATGAGAATGGCTACCTAGAAGCCTGCAGGATATGAATCATAAGTATTGCGACTGTTGGCTCCCAAGAATTAAACTTTTGAGACTTGTCTTAAATGGCCTCACTAAGGCTTTTCCTAGGTTTTTATTGACATTCAGCATGGAAATTATATCCTCAAAACCATGTCACATAGATTTGTGACCTCTGACATGCCTGAATCCCTGAGCAGACCATCTAGATCTGTCTGCCTTGTCTTAAACTTCTTTGAGTGATTTTCACAAAGCTGGTCTTGTTTAGACCAGTAGGCCGGCACTTACATGGAATGAAAAGATGGGTGGATGGATAGACAGATGGATAGGGACACATACATGAGGGTTGAATCGTTCCATTCAGACTATTTGAAGTCTTAATATCCTATTTATTACTGGTTGAGAACATAAGACTTGGAAATAATGTTCAACTGAAAATGTTTTAAACACTGAAAATTTATTATGTGAGCTCCAAACTAATAGACACATTATTTTTACAGATAGACTGTAAATGTCTAAACCTCTTTGCCATTTTCACATGCTTTTGCACCACCCTCTACAGAAGCCAAGCATGCGTTAAATGTTGTTTTGATGAGACTTTGGGTACTGAGGTTTCAAAGAGAACTCTATGGTTATACAGCTATCATAAAAGGGCCAGAATTAGAACACAGCCCAGGCATTTGCCCTTTTCCCAGTTCCAGTGTTCTACTTGTCCCCTAAAAGTTCGTGTGTTAGAAACTTAATCCCCAAATTTAACTGTTGATGTTGGAGCAGGTGGAATTAGTCAAGGCAGAGCAGAGAAGAGGAAGATGCCTGAGCTAGAAAGGTTCTGTCTTCCACCAAGCTATAACACAGCAAGATGGCTCTTACCAGATGCTCCTGTACCGCTCAGCCTCTGTGTGCCATGTTTACTTTATAACATAACATACCTCAGTTTGTTACAGAAACAAAAAGTGGAGTAAGATCCAGGTGGTCAGTGCTCACCTACAAGCAACATCACTTATTAAAGATGTAAACTCCAAGGTCCTTATCTGGAGTCAGGGCCTGGGGAGCCTGCGTTTTAATAAGCTGTGATTTGTGCGTCCTAACAAAGATGTGTTATGTAGAGTAGCACACTTTGGGGAGGTTGGAACAGGAAAGATATACCAACAAACCTCGCATGTGTTTTTCCACAGATCATAGGGAGGTGTTTCATGTAATGCCGAATAACTTCATTAATACAAATGTGCACATCCCCAAACAGGATAGCTGTACTCAGCAGACCACTTTAATTTCAAAGGAAAAAAGGCAGAAAAGAAAGGTGCTGTGTCAGAGGACTCATCTGGAATCCTCACTTGATACTTGCTTCCTTGCCAGCAATACTCAAAAAAAAAAAAAAAAACCTGAGCCTCTGTACATAAGTTCCCTTCCCAGTGGTGGAGGGCTTAAAGTCCTCAGATGTTTCTGGGCACCTTGGAAGGCACTTGTATGAAATCCAGATATTACCAGAAATGACTCTCAACGATTCTTACAGGCAGAAACTAAATTGTCCAGCTTTGGTAGGAGCAAGCTGCCTTCTGTAGCACTCAGGGTCCTGGTCCCTTTACCTCTGCACTCTTGCCTGGATGGCACCAGATGATTTTCCAGTTTAATGTCCGATAACAATATGGAAGAAGTGAGTCCCTCTCCCTGTTTTTTGTCAGTTCATTTCACCGATACATACGCATTGAAGGCTAGTAACGTGGTGGGCACTCTGCCGACTCAGGGACTCTGTGCTGAACGCAGTGGCCCTGCCCTGGATTTCATGGAGCTCATGGTCCTCAGAGCAGCGCTCCTGCCTGGGAAGTTGCACCACAAAGGCAATTTCCCAAGCCCTAAGTGGGACCGGTTCACAAACTTAAAACCTTGGGAGGTTCTGGTGCACACTCAAGGTTGGGAACCACCATGCTCTTAAATGATGATAAACAGTAGACTAAACGGGTGTGTTGTGGACAACAGAGAGCATTAAAGCAATGAAGTGGAATCACACTGCATCATGGAGCAGCCTCTATTGGAATTCCAGCTCTGCCACTTCAGTGTGTGAGCTCAGGTAGGTGACTGGACCCTTTTGTATCTAAGGTCCTTCTGAAAAACAGAGGTAATAACAGTATACATTTGATAGGGTTATGAGGATTAAGTGGATTGACCAAGAGGAAAGTCCTTTAAGTAGAACCTGACAGCAGTCGGTACGTTTGTTAGGACACAGTTGTCCAGATAATTTTTGGCTTTGGGCACAGCTTCCAAGTACAGCACAAATCATTGTACACTGTCTTCTGTTCCAGGCTCTTTGCAAGGGTGTTTGTAAATAAACCTTGGTAGATGGAAATAATGGCTCCCTCCGGGGCAAAGAGTAGCCAAGCTTTGAGGACTGTATCCCCTATGCTCAAGAGTTCCTGTCTAATGAAACCATTAGGTCTACAGAGTGTCACACTACAAGAAGCAGTGCAAAGGGGCATAGACTGTAGCTACAGTTATTTCCATGAGTAATAAACTTTCTCTCTAATGGAACTTTTGTCTCTCTAATGGAAGAGTGACTTTCACCAGGATTCATGACAGGAACGCTAACCTGCTAATTTATAAGTAGGGTAAAAATCAAGATCCTTCATAATTCATGACACTGTTTGTATTGTCTGTTAGCATTAGTGTAGTTATCCACTGTGTGCTAATGTTTCTGAAAGAAATACAACTAGCAACTCCAGTTTTCAAAGAATTCTCAAATGAGCCAGGAAATTAAGTCTGCATATGTGTGAAATGATATACGGACAGTGGCAGTCTTTAAAATAAAATGGGTTCGAATCTGCGCTCTGGTCACCCATCTACAGAAATTTGAAGCCTCAGTGTCTTAATCAAGTGATGTGCAGTACCCCCTCTGTGAAGTTGTAAATGCGAAGCTGTGCGGATTTCCTCATGTGACCAGACAAGCAGCGAGTGCTCAATTTGTAGTCCTGGCTCTGCTGTATTCGTGTCCTGCAGGCTTTGGCCAGAGCATTCACTTCTCCCTGGATCTTCAGGAAGGTAAGGCCAGCGCTGAACTGCCTCTCATGTGGACGCTGTTTTCTCTGGAAGGACCTGAACTCCAACTTAGTAAATCGTTGAACTTTGCCCAAAGTCTTGCCCAAAGCTGAATTTCTTTAGGTGGGGCAGGAGGAAGATGGACTTCGAAGTCAGCACTTAGTTCGTGTATACTTTGAGGTTTAATACAATAATAGAATTTGCAGTTTATGTGGTTGCTTATGAAGAGTTTATTACTGCACACCAAAGGCCTAGCAGGCAGCAGTGTTTAGCCAGTGCCAAGCGGTACTCTTGTGCTCTCAGCTGCAGTCATCAGTTTTTCTTGGTTGGTCCTCTGGCCCTTTCTTAGTGACTCAGATTTAGTTAAGTGGTCAATAAATATCTACTGACTTGAGTTAATGAAAACAAAAAAAAAACTTCTCTTCACTTTGGAGATAAATTTCTGCATTAAATTATGCTTAGCAGTTTTCTGAAAGCAAAAATTCTCCCACAAAACTCATTTCATCATCTTCCACTGGGTTTCAAGCTACTGAAAGCTGAGGCCCTCGCTAGAAAGAAATAGCTATGAACATAATTAGTACAATTTGTGCACAAGTTCAGTGGGTTACACACCCTTCATAATTTCCTAGTCCATTTAGAGGGTCTGCCTACGCACCCCATTCTGGGATATCCAACGCAGGGGTGGCTCAGAAATCACTTTCATTTGTTGCATCAGTATGGATCATGGACAGTCTGCACCACAGTTGCTATCTCCTTCCTCTGGCCCTTTCTGCTTGTAATTTACGGGTAGCTAAGAAAGCAACTTGAGTATTTAAGGGGCTCTTTATTATAACTTTTAAGATAAGCTGATGGACATATTAGTTGTAAAAATTGCTTTATTTAGTGTTATTTGGCATGTTTCTATTCCTAAAAATTCTAGATTAATTTTCATTACCATAGTTATCCATTTTCTGCTTGTGAAAAAAATCAAAATCTCATAGAATTAACCATCGTCCTTGGCCCTTAGGGAACTGAGTAGTCAAGACCCTTCTGGGAGCAGAAAGAAAGCTAAGAGGGAACTTTCCAAATCTAAACCATATCAAGCTATAGTAATGAGCTGGCAGGTTTTGGAACTCAAAGATGGAAATGGAGTAGGTAAAACTCGTAAGTAGTACCATCCAAAGGAAGAACCTGAAAAGTTTGGCTACACATTTTCTGAGAAGATGAGAAAGTATAAACATTAGCATATTCAGGAATTCAGCAGTGAATTTTCCCCATTTGCACATTAAAAAACGAAGGATCCAATGCCAGAGACAAAGAATGAAAGGATGTGGGTCCAATGAGAATTATTCACATAGACGCTGTCCAGGAGCCTGGGGAGATTATAGCCGCCATTTTGGCTTCCGTAGAGTAGAGCAGCAAAAGATGTCTAGTGGTTGCTAGGCAACCAGTAGCCCATCTCTCCCCTTTTCCATTAAACATTATCTGCCTTCTTAGATTGTTTTAATTTATTTTTTTTTTTTAAACAGGAAAGGTAATACAACAGAATTACTAGTGAGGCCTAACAATGAGAATGTGTGAGGGTCTCAAATCTGTGAAGACTTTGTAAAAGATCTTTATTTGGGTAGGATGTTGAAGATAGTAGTGGCTGCTTGAAACCTGTCCCGCAACATTTCATCACTTGTCCTCAGGTTTCGAGACTGTATCACTGGCCAAATAAAAATCGTCCTTGATGTTGTAAAATTTTAAGACCTTCAATCTTCACCTTGATCTGGCTTGAATAATTTCCTCTGTCTTCTGTTGTGATCTGCCCCAAGCTAGACTAGAACCTGTTCAGCAGTGTCGCTGGCAGTGCAGAGTGGCTGTCAGGAGCAGCAAGTGGAGTTCCGGCTCTGGTCAACTTTGCAGATACCTAGAAGGTGTGATTCTCAGCAAAAATACATGGCAATATCACTTTATGTAATTAATACTTTCTGCCACATAAAAAATAAGTACTTGGTAGGAGAGAATAAGCATGTTTATTCAAAAACCTATTTCTGGCCAGGGAGATTGCTCAGCAGTCTAAGTGCCTGCCTGGCAAGCACAAAGACCTGGGTTCGATACCCAGTACTGTATGCCATGCCACCAAAATAGGGCATGGTGATGCACTCCTGTAAAACAAGAGGATCATTAAAATTAAAACAAGAGGATCATTACGAGTCCAAGCTGTGTAGTAAGACTGTATCAAATACATAAAATGAAAAACACTATTTCTGTTCAAGTTTTAGATGTTAATGACTTCTTTGCAGGGATATTAGGATATCTCACATAAGGGTATCCAGTCAGAACTAGGAAAGAGCCCCTGGGTAGTCTGTCATGGCACTGTGCACACAGACTATCTTCCTATATACCAGTGAGTTCTGTCTGGTTTCATGAACCTGCCTAGAAAATGATGCAGGAAAGGTAGATGGTTACCTTCTCCTGGGGCTGAAAAACCTAAAGCCACATGCATAAAATTAGCTCTGTCCGTCTCACACAGAGCCACAATGGAGGAGATGGGAGGGGTGGGAGTGTAAGGCGCAGAGGCTGGATGTGCAGACCACGAGCTTCTGGTTCTGGTTCTCCTACTCATGTGATGGGGGTGGAGGTGCTCACTGATATTCTGCTGTTCTGATTTGAAAATATAGAATATATAGCTTAAATTAAATGTTCTTAATTGAAAATTTTATTTCTAATATGCATTCAATAAAATTAATTGACCCTAACCATATACCTTGATGAATTTATATGTAATTCCCATGAACTATGTCTGCTTGGGTCAAGATATTCCAATATCTCTTCCTAATCACCACTTACTCCCCGCCACCACCACCACCAGTAGCCACTATTCTGACCCTGAATGGTTTTATATGTTTCTGCACTTCACATCAACGGAACTGCAAAGGCTGTGGTCTTTTTGTATCTAGCTTCTTTGTTCTATCCTAGGCCTGTGAGATAGACTCATGTTAGTATTATTAACATGACAGTAGTATTTCAGTTCTTGATACATGCAAACTAATCTTATTTTCTGACCACTCCTTAGCTTTCATATATGTATCACTATTTGATACAACTGCCTGACAGATGAGTTACAAGTGCTCATTCAAACCAGCCTGGAAGTACATGCTTATAATCTCAGCTCTTTGACAGGCTGAGGCAGGAGGATCATAAGTTCGAGGCCAGCCTGGTCAAGTGAGCAAGACCCTGCCTCAAAATAGAAATTTAAAAGTGCTGGATATATATGACTCCACTTGCCTCAGAGGCATCCTGGGATTGATCTCCAGAACTTCCAAAGGGCGAAATAAGTGTTTGGGACTTTTAGTTTCAGTCGTAGTTCTTGGACTTTCAGTGCACGAGCCTGATGACTTTTACTCCATACCAGGGGTTCCAGATTCAAAAGGCTTCAGAGACCAGGAAGATAATACTAATGGAAAATGAAGGTGGAACAGGACTGGTAGAGTAAACATGGGTGACTATTGTTACCAGATGTTTTGTTTTAAGAAACCAAGGATCCAGATCTGCTTGAAAGAGTTCTCTGTTCTTAAATTGTGCCAAATTCAGCTACTAGGTTGAGAATAACATAGACAGATATTTTGAGAGGACTCGTATTTTCCATTTGCTGGTATATATAAAAAGTCATCAAGTGTGTTCATTATTTTTGTCTACCACTTCATCCTTGGCCATATTTTTATTTCTGTAGGCTATGATTTTACCTATGAAACTAGTGAAATCTGTAAGATGGTTGTGGTGATAGCAAAATAGTTCTCAGATTTTCCAAATTTCCATTAAAGAAAAAAAGACTCAGCAATGAGCTATCCAAACAATGAACCCCAGCATTCAAGAACTTAGGGAAACAAACATAATTCCAAGACCTTCATATCATCAGCATCATTGCAGCAAAAAGCAGTGGACAGAATTAGAGCATCCAAGGGACCAGAAAAGACTTCCAGACACCCACCCAGATGCACAGGTTAGTGTAGCGAGACAGTCTGAGAACGGATAAGTTAACCTTCAAAGGTGAATGCAAATGATTTGCAGTAAAACCCAAAGGTACCAGAGTGGTCTGGCTTCTATGAATTCTCAGAATTGAACTGCTAGGGCTCCCTTTCAAGATAGGCCCAACAGAACAGAGATGGTCTTGCTCTACAGCCCAGGCTGGCGTTGAACTCACTACGTAGGCCAGACTGCCCTTGAACTCACAACAATCCTCTTATCTCAGCCTCCTGAGGGCTGGACCTACAGAAATATGCCACTGTATCTGGCTATGCCAGTGTGTTTTTAAAGAGAAAGTATGTGTGTGTGTGTGTGTGTGTGTGCGAGAGAGAGAGAGAGAGAGAGAGAGAGAGAGAGAGAGAGAGAGAGAGAGAGAATCAACCTCATAAGGTTAGAAAATTCTTTTAATCTTTCCTCTAAAAGCTTAGGAAATCTAGAGTCATATATAAACAACAGAAATGTTTAAGTCATATATAAGTTGTAGAAAAGATAATGATAATTTCTTCAAGACAACATATGAAAGCTTTTGCTCAAAAAAAATGAAAGCTCACTAATATTGTAATGCTCAACTTTAAACCAACCTAAAAAAACATGAGAATAAATCAGGGCTGGGGAAATAGCTTGGCAGTCTCAGTACCTGCCAGGCAAGTGCAAGGAGCCGGGTTCGATCTCTGGTATCACATGCTGTGTGCACCGTACTTGCCACCGAACCTGGGCGTGGTGGTGCATGCCTGTAATCATAGCTCTGAGGAGGTTGAGACAGGAGGATCACTATAGAGTCCGAGCTGCATAGTGAGACCCTAAGCCAAATACATAAATAATTAAAAAGATTTTTAAAGATAGACTGATATAGGATGTGAAGATAACAATGTAAGTCAGAAAAACTTAGGAACAGAATGATAGAATACAAGAAAGAATTTGAAGCAATTTTAGAAAGGCAGAGGAAACTAGGACCAGAAAAGATATAAATGACAATATCTTAAGTGAAATAGGAAGTGTAAAGTAGGAAAATGTCAAACATAGATTTACAAAAAGGTATCAAATGGATTTGAAGGAAAAATGAAAAATATTAGAAGTTAGGCAAATAAGATACCAAATATAGATGATCAATGCCTCTGAGGAAGGATCAGAACAATCATGAACTCTGCTTTAAGTAGTATTCTTGGAATTTGGAAAGAGATCTGAAGACACTTTCTTGAGTTTATTTTATTTGCTCAGGCACTGGAGGTTGAAGCCAGGGCCTTATGCATCCTAGTCACATGTCTTATCATGGAGCCATATTCCCAGGCCAAGGATGTTCATTTAAGAGCTGAATTCTGTGTGTGTGTGTGTGTGTGTGTGTGTGTGTGTGTGTGTGTGTGTGCGTGTGTGTTAGGAACAGGTGCCAGCTATAGTCATCATCAGGAACTGCAAACGTACTAATAAAAAGCAAACTAATAGATCAAATATTAATGTATTTAGTACAGGGTCTACAGATCTC
>PVKN010031694.1:0-12437 GCA_004027915.1 Capromys pilorides | reverse complement strand
TGGTTCCACCCTTGCCTAGGTCACAGGAGCATCCATGACAGCACAGGAGCGGCCTCCAGGACCAGAGCCCCCACACTCCAGCCACAGTGCTCCCCCTGGCAAACAGGCACCTCTGCCACCACCACGCGGCATTTGCTTGCTCTTGCACCAATCAACTTGAGTGGCATGCAGAAGACGTTTTGGATTCTGGGGCTTGTTTGGGGCTGTGTGTGGTAGCCATGGTATTTCTGTGTTTTAGGAAAATGATGCAGAGGAGAGAGGAGAGAGGATGATGCTGATGTCTTAGGAGCCATTCTCCCACCCCCTGCTGGCCTGCGTGGCGTCCCCTCTCATTCATTTTACACCAAAATCTGCCTAAGGAAAGTGTTCTGTCTCTTTCTAAAATGTTTGCAATAGAATAAGCCCTAAAATGTAGAGAGAATATTTCTAATACTTCCAGTAGGCAGTGTTGCAGTGATCCCTCTGGGATATTTTCAACTGGATTTATCTTTTCCTTTCAGCTCCATATGTAGGGATCCTCCTTCTCCCCTCCCCTTTTTGAATTTAGAAAATTCAAATGGTTAACTTTGAATGGTTAACTTTTAATCTAACTTCAATGGTTAGATTCGAACTCCAGCTCTACCATGTTGTAGCTTTGTGACTAAGGCAAGAAAATTCCAGCTACTGGAGCCTTCGTTGTCTGTGACCACATGCGTACAACATTTATCTTTGAAGCTCTGTGTGGAGTAAGTGAAATAATGCAGTGAAGTACCTGGCAGGTAGGTGATTAAGAAACAATCACTGCCAGTCTGGTAACGGAACACCAGACTGTAACGCTGTGCTCCTGCGTAGCTCTCCAGCTGCGTCTCTCACCTCCTGCCTAGAGTTCACCTTCTCTGAACAGAACGCCATTGCTGGCAGGGACTTCAATCACTGCCACGACAAGAAAAATGGAGGCAGGTTTTTGAAGAAAAGCTATGGGTTGCGTGGGGTGGCAAAGGAGACTTGAAATGAAGACCTCTAATGTCACTGGGTCCCAAAGTCACCTCCTCTGCCTCAGGCCTGCTGTTTTTACTGGCCTATGATCCTAGTTCTCTCCTTCACCTTACAAATCATTAGCATCTTCTTGAGGCCCATCGCAGATGTCCTCTTCCGGGAAGATTCTCCGTGGACTCTCCAGAGCCTTCCTCTGTGATCCACCACGGAACTCACTGTTGGCCCCGCAGGGCCAGGTTTGAGCACCCAGCCCTGTGGACTAAGAGATTTCATGGTGCTTTGAGGACCACAGCCAGGTCTAAGAGAATCTCCCTTCTCGGTGACCCCAGTGGCTGCATGTAACACAGTGTGACCCTGTTCCACCTCCCTGAAGCTCCCTGGGCTGGTCTGAGCTCAGCTTCCTCTCAGTGAACTCTCACTCACAGCTCATTGATCTCATCCATGGCTTCGGTCCTGTTGGGCATCAGTTCTTCCCTTGAACATAGAAAGGCAGATGGCAGGCTTTCGATCCTCAGAGATTCTGAGGAGGTCTGGCGTGAGCCTTGCGTTGCTGCTTTGCAAAGTCTCTCGGGGGACTCGGAAGCAGCGAGGACGAAGGATTCTCTGACTTATCGCAGAAAGAAGAGTTGGTTCCCCTGGATTCCCTTGATTGCAAATCTTAACAAAGAAAGGAACAATGCGATGGATGGCAGCAGAATTTCATAGGATTGAATGAAGGCCATGGAAAAGCAAAGTCGTGATGTCCGGTGTGTGATGCACGTGGTTGGTGAAGGAGCCGGTGACTAGAGAGAGAGGAGGAAGAGAGCACAGAGAAGTGGTGGCACCGCGAGACAGCGAGAGACAAACCCAAGGGGAGTGTCAGAAAAAGGGACAGAAAGGAAGCTAGAGAGGAAGCAGAAAGAGACAGAGAATCATGCCGAGAGAGACAGCCTCAGTGACCATCAGAATCGCCCCCTCCAGCTTCAGTCCCCAAGCTCATCCATCCCGTCCACTCGGGCCCACTGCCCTCATTCCAGTTGTGCCCATCCCTGAAACTGTTTTTAAGAGTTGACTTCTCTGGGCCTGTGGCTTAGCTCAGTTGTTTAAGCACCTGCTAGGGAAAACATCATCAGATGCAGGGGACCCGGGTTCAATCCCCGGCTCCGCCGACCCTTAAGATAGCCTGAGCAAGCCAAAAAAAAATAAAAGAGTTGGCTTCTCTTCTCCACTCTGTGAAGTTCAGGCTTTCACCAGAACTAGCTGGGGTGATGCCAAAACCCTCTGCCTGGTCTGCACCCTGTCCTTTGGTGAGGAAGAGACAGCAACTTTTGGCCTCCACACCTCATTCGCCTGCCCTGGGGGCAGGGCCAGGCCTCAGCTGTATAACCCGACTTGGTCAGCTCCCTAGTCTGTGCTTGGCAAGCTCTCCCTCAGCTTTCAACATGCAACTCACCTCAGGGCTGTCTTTTCCACCACCTTCAGGCAGCCTTAGCTGATTATGAACTTCCTGCCCTTCCTGTTGGATGGAAGGTTTCTCAGTGTCCTTGATTCCCCTTGGTTCCTCAGCAGTCTCAGCAGAGCTGATGGGTGAGACTGACATTTGTCCTTGAGGGAGTCCAGCTGCCTTGGGGCACACAAGAATAGCTTCTTTCCTTTTCACTTTGAATCTTAAGAAAATTCCTTAATTTTGTGAAATATGGTTGGGTGCTGCGGCACGAACCCCTGGTCCCAGCTACTCAGGGGACCGAGGCAGAAGGCTCAGTTGAACCCAAGAGCTCATGGCCCACTTGGGCAGCATAGTAAGACTCTGTCTCAGAAAGCAAAAATCTGACCTTAGAAAGTGTCTGTGTCCCTTTTCTCCTGGCTAAGAAACAATCACTGAGCCCTGCAATTTAAGGGAGGGAAAGTTTATTGGGGCTCATGTTTCAGTGCACAGTCTGTACCTCTATGGGAGAAGCAGTACAACAGAGGGGCACAGTAAGGTGAAAGGGGCTCAGACCGTGGCAGGTGGGGAGCAGAATCAAGGCGGGACTAGAGGAGGCAGATAGACCTGCCACATCACACCCACAGCAACCCCCCTCCACCCGGACCCCACATCCACACAGCAAGCCAGGTAGGAGTCCCCACCATCCAATCACCTTTCAAAAACTTTTGCTATTATCACATGAGGCTCGTGAGGATGAAGGGGTCTAGACATAAGCCACAGCAAAAAGCAAGAAGGTAGAGACGTGAGTGAACTCGGTTTCCATGACCCAAAACCTCCGGCAAGGCCTTAGAGGGAGATCCGTGTCCCATGGATGTTGAAACCCTCGCGCTGCTGCAGGAATATACAAAAAGCAACCTCTGATCAGCTTGTTTTACCTATTTCATTCCCTCTGATGGTGATGACAAGCAGAGTAAGCTGTTTGGCTCCCCAGAGGAAGCTCAACAGCATGGGTCAGGACAACCGATCTGAAAGTTTCTAGTGGCTAAGACTGAGCCAGGGGCTCCTGCATCTCAAATCCATAACTTTCACGAATATTGGTTGCTTTCGCTGGCTGAAAAAATACTGCACTTCTCTGACTCAGACATTCATTTTGGTTGTGACCCCCTTGATGGTGTCACCTGGGAAGTAGCAGGAGAGGGTGGATCTCTGCCAACCGAAAGGAGAAAGGCTAGTCCGGGCACAGCAGTTCGCAGGACGCAGAGCTGATCCACAGCCAAGTACTTTTAAATCCTCGTTCTTATGAGCAAGCACGTGACCTCTCTCCTAAGGGTGAGGAGCTCCCTGAGTTACTTGCGGTGTTTGCCATCCTGAGTAGACCATGCCAGTCACCTGCAAACTGCACCCCTGCCACCTGGCATGAATCATAATGATGCACGAGGAGAACATGCCAGGGCAGGGAGGTCAGTTTCATGTGATAAGAACAGAATCCACATGCTAGCTGGAAATGTGCTGACTGCCACTGTGTTTAGGAGAATTCTTTCAAGTTCTGGGGGAGGAGGAGGTTTCTGGGAAGGAGAAGGAGCCGGTTATTAAGCCGAGCGCCCCCTCCAAGCCTTGGTGACTTGGTGTGTCCAGAATCCGCAGGATCCTAATGCCAGCGGGTGCTGCTCCTTCTTCCTGGAAAGGGATCGCCTTTCCCTCCCCAAGTGCAGGGTTCCTGTGTGTGTCCCCATCATGCCAGAAGCAGAACGCTGCATTAGTTATCAGGCACCAGTTGGAGCCCTTTCCTTCGAAATGCATGGCTCTCATTTCAAAGCTGTCTGAGCCTTTGTTCTTCTGCACTGTAAAGGGCTTGTGATGAGCTGATGCCTTCTCTCACCTTGGCTGGAAAAGCAAGTGCAGATCCAGCTTAACCTTCCAGCCAGATTTCGTTGTTTTTCATTTTTCATTGTTGCTTCTCTGTATTTTTGAGAGAAGAGTGAGAGAGAGAGGCATAGACAGACAGATAGACAAAGAGAGAATAGGAATGGTGTTTGAAGTTGGTTGATTTGGGGTGTTTTAGGGAAACAGACACCTATGGTGAGAAAATACATTTCCTTCCTTCTGAAAAGTACTTCTCTTGCTTCAACCTAGCTCTTGAGATGGGGAATGTCTAGAGAGTGACAGAAATTCACTGTCACTGTAAAGGATCGCAGACTAAAGATGATGAGGGATTCGCAAAGTCATTGAATCAAATTTCATGCTGGGTTTCCATAAGACCATGGTCCATGGTTCCCTTCTGGAGCAATATGGCTGCAAAATTGCCACTGTGGCTGCGGCTGTGGCTGGGTGCCTGAGCTTCTCTCTTCTGTGTCTTAGCCCTGCCACTCACAGATTCCACCTTTGGGTCTCTGAAGATGACTTCCCAGTCGTGTGTGCCACGGAAACAGCATCAAACAGAGCAGGATTAAAATGCCACGCTTGCCATCTAACGGCTGTTTGACCTCACCTAAATTTCTTGAAACTTCTCCCTGTGAATTTCCTCATCCTTAATGTCCTCATCCTTGAACTATCTTGAACAGACTATTTCAAGATGAAATAATGCTATACACATATTAAATGTCTCTACTTTTCAATATATAAATCGACTTTTAAAATCAATTTAAAACAAAAACATTGGATAAATCAAGCTCTGAACATAAATTTCATGTGGCTGATATTTTGACAGGGCTCAGTGTATTTTCTACAATGGGAACTGGACAGAAGTCCATGAAGGTTCACTAGACGTGAGTGAGCCCCCAACACCAAGGAGCTCTGTAGAGTGGCCTAGAAGTTCAGTTCATCTTCTGAGATGCCACCAGGCCTAATGGGCTGCCAGGGGCTACTTTGCCCCTTCTGCCTGAGACCAACACTTGGACCAGGAGGGCTCCTGTTTACTCAGCTCCCCCAGGGCCGGGAAGGTCCTTGGTGACCCAACGAAACTTGAGTCACGATGCTCTGTCAAAAACCAACTGATTGATATGCACACATGAGGGGCCCAGTGCATCAGCCGGGCACTCCAGACCCCACAACGCTTTCCTCACTCACCAGCTTTCTCCCTATGCACCAATACAAAGCTTCTGCTCCTGCTAACACCCATACTTGACCCTCCCTGACTGCCCAGTGCTGCTTGGCTGCCTACTGGCTCTTTGCTTGTACCTTTCTCTTCACTCGTAACACTTTCTCCCAGTCCTTATCACCCGTGACAGTCCGTCTTTCCCACCCAACCTTCCTTGGGCTTGTTCCAGTCACCTGGTATGAATCATAGTTTGCCTCATATGGGATGAGCATGCTCAATACTATGATTTGTCTCTTCCAGGAACTGGCATCAAACTGGAAGGCAGGGTTATACATTGTACGAGTGGCTGTCTTCCTTGCTTTTAACCTTTTACGGTCTTGGGATGACACCACATAATTAGCTGAATGAAGAGACAGATAACCCAGTCACCCGGTGACTCATCTCGTAGATGACTGTACATAGCTGTGAGGAGACTGTTTAGCAACTGCTTCGGATACATTCAAATTAGATATTTTACACCAAGTTTGTAGGAGAAGAGCAAGAGTTCGTTTGAGATGTAGAAGATTGTCAGAGATGTTCACAGGAAGCCTATTTAATGTTAATTTGCAAAAGAACATGTACAATAACAGGCACCAAAAGTGGGCGTGATGGAGAAATCTGCTTTCCAGAATAACGTTTTACTGATTTATAGGGAAAGTAAAAATAGAAGTGAACAGAGAAAAGACTGAAATAACCTTTCCTCCATATGTTTTCTTTTATGTTTATTCTGTTTCTGACCACGCAAAAGCAAAGTTGCTGATAAAATATAACAACTTTTTTTGTTGGAAGAACACAGAACTGATTAACAGAAATATATGGAAACTTTTTAAGCAGCAAGTATAAATGTGCTTCAGAAAAATCTGGGTTCTTCACACGAGGCTATCATACTTGAGATTGCAAGCTCAAACAAGTCAAAAGAAGCCAAGTTATAAATTACAAGGCTGTTTCAAGTCATTAAGTTTTCTCTTAATTTTTGTCTTAGCTTATTCCACATCTTTGAAGTACTGAGGAAAGCCAACCAGGATTCACTTCTCTCTAAACTGCTTTTCTTGTAGTTTTCGTAGAAAGAGCAGCAGCGAGTAGACCGTGGCCAGAGTGCTTTGCCGCACTGCTGCTGTGAGGTGAGCCCTCCACCAAGCTGTCCACCATGTTCGAGTTGTCTTGCAAAGAGAAGACACGTAGTATTTGGTGAAAGGAGATGGAACAAATGAAGAAACAGCACTGTTCAAAGGAAACACCCAGGGACAGCTCTTTGAATAGTGCCAAGCGTCGCAAAGGAGCCGAATGATCCTCAAAGGCCCATGCTTGGAAAGTCATTTTTTTAAGAGTCACACAACAGCAAAACATTTTTGATGACCTTAATTTCCTCCCTTGTTGATCCCTGTTTTCTGGTCTCAGTCTCCCTGCTCCTGTCCTCAGACTCCAGCCTTGCTATGGCTTCTTGGGCGTGGCTTGCACCTGGTTGGATTCACCCATGTTTTGCCAATGGATTAAACTAGTAGATTGGTGGAGGTGGGGGGGGAGGGGGCGTAGCTTATGTACACTCAGTTATCGTATTCTATTCCCATTATTTACTTACTGGGGTGGTTTTTTTCTCCTGCTGTAAAAGTTGAGCTTTCAGGTCTTTAATTTTCTTGCTAAGCCTTTTCCCTTTTTATTACACAACCATTTCACGTTGGCTCTGTTCCCAGGGTGCTGGCACTCTCGCCGTCCTCCATGAAATGTTAAAGAATAACAGATGTAGCCCCGCAAGCTCTGCCCAGTTCACTAAATACTCCGGGAAGTAAGTCATACCCCCTATAAGATTGGATACAGCTTCTCTAAAAACAATCTGGGGTCCATCTCTTGCCCTCTTCCTGGGTTCTCTGTCCTCATCTCTAACCCATAGTGTGGTACAGTCAGGGGAGAGCCAGCTGCCTATAACAGAAATCCACTTCCAAGCTGCTCAAGGAAAATAAAGAGGAATGTATGTTATAGGTTAACTAGAAAGCCCAGGGTCGCAAGCTTTAGATGTGATTAGAACTAAGGACAGAAGTTGTCTTTGTTTAATAAGCAAGAGAAGAGGCGCCCAAAGCTCCAAGCTTCTGTGACCCTTACCTTACAGTTTCAAAGAGAAGACCGGAGGGATTGCATTCCCTAAGGGGTCCACTAACAGCAAAAAGCCTGGCTTCACAACAAGGACCCAAAAGTCCATGGATTGCAGGTCCTGCTCTTAAGATTAAAGCCCAAAGTGAAGTGGGCTCCTGGCGATTGTTCTAGAGATTTCTGGTCTCTAGCAAACATTATAAGCTCTACTTTGAGAATCTGAATTAGCTATAAATGAGCATAAGGAGAATGTGTATCCAGAAACAAGGTAGGTCCTTCAGTAATAAAAATCAAAGCCAGAGGGCCAGGAAGATAGCTCAGTGGCTTAGGCACCTGCCTGGCAAGGGTGAGGTCCTGAGTTCAATACCTGCTACCAAGAAAAATCAAAACCAGAGATGAGAAACCAAGTTTTTCAGCTGTGCTATTGAATATATTTGGTGAGATGAGTAAACATCAAACAATGGCCCTCAGAAAGGACCAGAGTGTGCACAGTGCAGCACACAGCCCAGAGCTAGACTGTCCCCCAGACAGGACTGTAGGACTGCCACCCCCGTGAGGCTGGCTCTGTCTCGTGCAGGTGTTCCCAGGGGTAATCCAACTTTGGGTTTTGTGCAGGTGTTGTTTACAAGGGTAATGGACTTCTACAACAGCATTTGCTGCATTGGGGATCTCCCAAGCAAAGGGCAGCGCTGTAGTGGACACCTGTGTTTATGGGGAATTGGGGTACGAGGGCAGCCAGCTCGGACAGATTTGGGGCTTGGGATGGTGATGGAGGCGGTGCAGTGCTCACCGCTTGGCTCTTCGCCTTACGGGAGGTGTTAGATTCCCTGTCTGAAGAGTCCTCCTTTTGTAGAAAGATCATTTAACTGGAAGATGTAGGCATTTTCCCCATCTGTCAAGCTTTGCAAGTCACCCACTGCTAAAATTCTTATAGCACACAATGGGATTTTTAGGGGAATGATGAAGTCAGAAATCTAAACACCAGGTATGTGACTTACCTCTGGGATCATTTTATTTTAAGTATTTTCATGGTTACCACAGTGAGGCCCAACATGTTGTTTGCAGTGGACATATAGATTCTGGACAGGAGGACATCAGCCCTCGGGAGAAGTCACCACAGTGCACCCGTGACATCCGTACTTCATGTTCCAGCTTCCTGGCTGTTTCTTTGGGGTAAGACATGACCAACTCCCCCAACCAGGGAGAAGTGCCGGACTGACTGCCATGGAGAAGGAACCTGGACAGATGGCCCTGGAGACCTTTTTCCGTGGGCCTTAGTAAGCCTGGCTTTGACCAATCCACCTCTTACATTCCTGGAAGTACTTGGTAAAGATGGCTCCAGCCCTTGTGATTTCCTAGTGGGCTTTTCGCTGTCCAGTTGCAATAAGGAACTGAACTCAGAAGCTGTGCTTCTCTAAGAGAAATAGCTTGGAGCACTAGACAACATTTTCTGTAAAAACCAACCAACAAATAAGCAGAAGTGTCTCCGGAGTCGTGGGGGGCGCAGACATGGCACCTGGGTATTCAGGGAACTTCAGTATGCCAACTCAGCATCTTTATTTAGTGATCTGTGTTTGGGAAAGGAGGAGTCCGCAGTGTCATGGAAATGTAGGAGACACTGGGGTACCCTGGTGTCACCACCCTGTTCAGGACTGACACACCTAAATACCTAGTGCTGGGAGATTATACCTGAATTAACTAAATATCTAGCTCAGGTCTCACCTAGGTGTGAATCTGACCAGGGTCACCATTCAGGGAGACAGGCTGAACAAAGCCAGGAATAAAACCTCGCAATCTTCTGACATCAGTACCATTATTAGTCACATTCCCTCCTCTTCCCACCCACTTCCAACCTGGTGTGAAGGATAACCAGGAGGACAGCCAAGAGCAGACTGACTGACGGGGTCCAGTTCATTAACTCTGTAAAGCCTGTGATGTCTCCGAGACAAGCCATTATACCATCACAGATGACAAAAGTCTGGAGAATAATACCTCTCTTGTTGAAATGTGACAGGGACTCTCAGAGGCAAATTCAAAGGGAGCCTCCATTTTCAGCGGCTGTGGAGGGGCTTACCATGTGGGAATAGCGCCCTCTGCTGCTTTTTCAGCGCTCCAACCCTTGGAGCCCTCTGAGGAAACAAAGATTTTCCAAGCTGACCAGTAGGGATGACTTATGCAATAGGACAGACTGGCTTCTCTCTTTAAAACTGTGCTCTGTGTAACTACAATGAGGACAACAATATGCATTATATCAATTATTGGGAATGTACTGCTAACGTGTTTTGAAACTGTCACATCATAATTTCTTATTAAAAGTAATAAAAAAGAAAAAAATAAGGACATTACTAAGAATAGTATGTTAAAAAAGAGATCTATGATTTGATTTTTTAGTTTTGTGTTACTGATATACTGAGTATTTGACAGTGGCTAACCACTACCATCAAAGTAGAACAAGAAAATCTGTTCAATTTGGTCCATTTCTCAAAACTTTCTATTCTTATTCCTTTTGAAAATTTAGGAACTCATTTTTCAGTGCAGTACAGAGTTTAACTTTACTTATGAAAGTTATGCGTTGGATCCATTGTCAACAGCAAAACCAAGAAAGATCACTTTTCTCTTAAAAACAAACAAATAAAAAAAAAACTGTGTTCATTAACTGTCTGTAAGACTATTGCCTGTGCTCCAGTCTAGAACAGGAGTGAGACTTGCTTGACCGCACAGAGGGTTTGATGGAGGCAGTAGTTCAACAGAAAAGACAGCGTTTCATTCCAGCTCCTTAGTGATGATCTGACGCCACAAAGCCAGACACTGCTGTAGAAAGAAAACATCAGCGCTCCCTTTTGACAGTCAATTCATTATTGTCACCCAGTGGAGCTGCTGACCTACGCTCCCTTTCTGTGGAAGCATCGAATAACTGCATTTGGTTTCTTTTAGGATTTTTATTGAATTGCCCAGCTATTGGTCATTTCTACTCATGGAAAAACAAAAAACAAAAAAACAATGCCAAACTCTTTTACTGATGGGTTTCTCACCATTTGAGTATGAGTTTGAGGTGGGGATTTTTTTTTAATGTGGCAAGGAATTCCAAGTCAAGAATGATCAGAAGAAGCCTTCCTCAGCAAAGATTTGTTACAGCGACCTTCCCTCTCCTCAGTGATAAAGATCCTGCTCTGAAATTTTTGTGATAAAACTAAATTGAAAACTATTGTCCCAAGCAGTTGTCCTCTTTGGACTGCTTCGTTCTTTTCCAAAGATCAAAGTGATAAAGGCTAAGAGGAAAGAGGAGCTCCCTCAGTTCCTGTCCTCCAGGCTAGGCCCTTGCCTCAGCCCACCTTACCATAAAGGGTGATATTCGGCTTATTTTTCTTCTTCTTTCCTCTTCCTGTTCTCTTTTTTTTTCAGAGGCAATGTTAGGAATAGTATGTGGAGTGATGGGGGGCTGGGAAATACCACTTTAGAACAGAGGAGGAAAATAGGCACCACCCACTCCCACAGGTGTACATTTGGTTAGAACAGTGGGGGGCTAGGCTGTGTTTGGGTTGTGGGTGGGGCTTGGTGGGTTGAGGTTCAGGCAGTTTTTCCTTTCAAGCTCAGATTGCAGGTGCCAGTCAGGATGATTGTCCACGGCCCCTCATGTGCCTGTCCCACAGGGACTTTTCGTTCACAGGGCTTGATTTAGGGCTCAGACCTCAGCTCTGCTACTGAACTGTAGAGAATTTCTATCAAAATAATCATCTGAAGCCCTTTGGCTCTGCCTTGCCCCCCTCCTTTGCTCCATCCATAAAATCACCCAACACCCTGCCGCTTCCCACCATGCTTTCTGTCTTAGCCCAGCACAGAAATACTCCTGGCCCAGGTGGATGGACTCTCACCCTAGTGACTCTTGCACTGAGGAACTGGGGCCAGCATTGCAGAGGGCATCACATCGTGACCTCTGAGCACGAGGACGGTGTCCCACAGGGTGCACCTTAGCCTTGGAAAACTCATTCCTTTCTCCAGGTGGACGCAGCCCGGCACCAAGGCTCCCACCTTGGGAACTGGAGCACAGCTTAGATGTCACTCCCTTCCACCAGTTCCTCTTGCTCAGCCAACAAACTGAGCGACTAGTCTGAGATCCTGGCACCGACTAACCTGTGACGATGACAGTCTCAGAGCACCTTGTATTTTTTTTTTTCTTTTGTTTTTCAGTTTTGCTTCTAGAAAGATACCAAGTTTACTCTTGCATTCGTGCTGCCCCTTTTGCAGATGGGCTGATCTTCGCTGTCCTTCCCCCTGCCTAGACAGAGCTCCTTTCTCCCTCCCTCCCATCTTCCCTTCCTTCCTTCTTTCCTACTTGCCTACCTTCCTTCTTTCCATTTTTTTTCTCTGTATTTAGGACAGGGTCTATAGGGTGTACAGGGTCTCACTATGTAGATCAGAATCATAGTGACCCACCTGTTCACAGCCTCCCTAGAGCTGGGATTACAGGAATGCATCTCCACGCCCAATCTCAATTGCCTCCTCAGTGCAGCCCTGAGGTGGGGCTGACACGGCATGCCAGGGATCGAACCCCGGCTGCTGTGCTCTGCCTAAGCAGGTGCTTTAGTTCGCTAAGCTATCAAGCCAATCCCTCCCTTGCATCTTACCCCTTGGCTTCTCATGACCTCCTATGGCCCTCAGCTTAGCATTCTCATTCAGCGGAGCTCTGGTTAGTCTCATATGCTTGTTTTGTCTTTTGTGCCTGTGGGACCCTCAATCATTATCATTGTAATGAGCATAACGTAGGCACTCAGTAAATATTTTATACCAGATTGAACAGATTTCTAAACAACTGCACAGCTCCAGAGTTTCTGGGGACTTTGTCTTTTGGATATGATGAATTAACATGGGATTAGGGCTGGCAGACAAAATCTGGGA
>PVKN010031693.1:0-12430 GCA_004027915.1 Capromys pilorides | reverse complement strand
CCATTCACAATTATGTTAGCTGTTGGATTGTCATAGATGGCTTTTATCAAATTGAGGTAGAGGCCATATATTCCAATTTTCTGTAGGACTCTGAGCATGAATGAGTGTTGGACTTTGTCGAAAACCTTTTCTGCATCAGTTGAGATGATCATGTGGTTTTTGGATTTGTCTCTATTGATATAGTTTATTATGTTTATAGATTTGCATATGTTGAACCATCCATGCATTTCTGGAATGAATCCTACCTGGTCATGATGTATAATCTTCTTAATGATTTCCTGAATTCTATTTGCTAGGATTTTATTGAGGATTTTTGTATCTATGTTCATGAGAAAGATTGGTTTGTAGTTCTCTATTTTATTTGCATATCTCTCTCTCTCTCTCTCTCTCTCTCTCTCTCTCTCTCGTTTTGGTAGCAGCATAATACTTGCCTTCTGGAATGATTTTGGGAGGATTGCTTCATTTTTAATTTCATTGAAGAGTTTGAGAATTATTGAGATTATATCTTTTGTAAATTTCTTGGAGAATTGAGAAATTCTCCAAGAAATTCAGCAGAAACTGGACTTTTCTTTGTTGGTAGGTTTTTTGTTATATTTTGTATTTCATTGACTGTTATTGAGTTATTGAGAGTTCTTATATCTTCTTGATTCAGTTTTGGTAATTTGTACCTTTCCACGAATTTGCCCTTTTCATCTGTGTCTTCAATTCTGTGAGAGTAAAGATTCTCAAAGTAGCTACTGATGACCTTCTGCATCTCCACTGGGTTTGTGGTAATGTTGTTCTGTTCATTCCTTATTGCTTGAATTTGAGTTTTTTCTTTCCTCTTTTTGATGAGGTTAGCTAAGGGTTTCTCAATTTTGTTTAATCTTTCAAAGAACTAGCTTTTTTATTCATTAATTCTCTGTATTGTTTTCTTTGTCTCAATTGAATTAATTTGTGCTCTAATCTTTATCATTTCCTCCCATCTTTGGGCTTTGAGATTGGTTTGTTCTACCTTTTCTAGATGATCTAGGTGCAGCATTAGAGTATTATTTGTTCCCATTCTGCTTTCTTAATGTGTGAGCTCAGAGCTAAAAATTTCCCTCTAAAAACTGCTTTCATCGCATCCCTTAAATTCTGATAGGTTTTGTTTGAATTTTCATTAAACTGTAGATATTGTTTAACTTCTTTTTTAATTTCCTCTATAACCCATTGGTTGTTGAAGAGGGTGTTGTTTAATTTCCATGTATTTCTGGGGGTTTTGTGGCTTCTTTTGTCATTTATTTCCAGTTTCATTACACTGTGGTCAAACAATATGCATTGGATAATTTCTGTTTTCTTGCATATACTTAAGCATGATATTCAGTGCCATGTTGTCTTTTGACTGACATCACCAATCTGGTATGTTTCATTATCCCCTGACTGCCACATCTCTTTTGTTGCTAGATAGAATATAGTGACAGGATTTTTTTCCTTCCACCTGTCTCATGACAGGGTCCTGACTCACTTTCCCAAGCAACTGCACGTGACTCAGTGATCTTTCAAGAACTAAACTGCTGGCCCATTTCAAACTCATGTCTTCAAACTGACGAAGCACTGTAACACAGGTCTTTGAAAAAGCATGGCACCTGTTTCTTTTTTTACAACCTAATCTTTAGGTTCTTCCACTCGCTCATGCAGCTTCTTCTTCCCCTGATGCACCAGTCCATACCACCTCCAGGCAGACCATGCTGATTTTATCACAGTAGATTTGTAGTATAATTTCAAGCCAGTGATTGTGATGCTTCCTGCCTTTCCTTTGTTGACTAGGATTGCTTTTGCTATTCAAAGTCTCTTCTGGTTCCATGTAAATTTTAGGAATGTTTCCTCTAGATCTCTGAGGTTTATTAACGGTATTTTAATCATGATTGCATTGAATACGTATAACAATTTTGGGGTTATGGCCATTTTCACAATGTTGGATCTTCCTATCCACCATGAGCAAGCAATATATTTCAATTTTCTGAAATCTCTTCAGTCTCTTTTCTCAGAGTACTGTAATTTCACTGTATTGATTTTTACTTTCTGTTATACAGACGACTAAGTATTTCACTTTTTATATAATATTGTGAAAGGTGTAGTTTCCCTAATTTCTCTGTTAGTGTTTGTTTTTTGTGTACAGAAATGTTATTGATTTTTTTTTAATTTTATTTATTTATTTATTTATTTGCTTGTTGTATTTGTTTGTTTCTTTATTTATTCATTTTGTGGCTGGCTCAGCCTGCCCTGGTGGTGGCGCTGGCGCAGCATGTGGTGCCGGGGATCGAACTGCAGTCCCCGCAGTTGCCTGAGCCCTCCTAAGCAGGCGCTTTAGACCACTGAACCATCTCGCCGGCCCCTGTTATTGATTTTTGAGTGTTGACTTTGTATCTAAATGTGCTACTGAATTTGGTCATCAAATCTACAAGTCTTTTGGTGGAGTTTTAGGGGTCTTCTGTATACAGTATCATCTCATCTGCAAATAATGATAATTTCACTTCTTCTTTTGCAATCCTTATTTCTTTTATTTCTGTCTCTTGTCTAAATGCTCTGGTTAATGTTTTCCAGAACTATACTGAGTAGGAGTGGTGACAGTGAACATTTTTGTCTTGTTCCTTATTTTAAAATGAAAGCTTTCAGTCTGTATCCAGTTAGTATAATGTTGGCTGCTGGTATGTCTTCAGTAGCTTTTATCACATTGAAGCAAAGATCATCTATTCTGATTTTCTGTAGGGTTTTATCGTGAGTGACTGTTGGACTTTGTCAAAAGCTTTTTCTAAACCTACTTAGATGATCATGTGATTTTTACCTTTGGCTCTGTTGATATGGTGCATTATTACATTTATAGTTTTGCATATATTAAACTATCTTTGCATTCCTTGGATGAATCCCACTTCATCATGTTGTTTAAACCACTTCATGATTTTATGCATTCTGATTGCTATCATTTTATTAAGGATTTTTGCATCTGTGTTTATTATGGAGATTGGTCGGTAGTTCTCTTTTTTGGTTGGGTCTTTCTCTGGTTTGGGCATCAGGATAATACTTGCCTCCAATAATGAGTTAGACAGAATTGCTTCCCTTTCAGTCTCATTAAAGTATTTAAGGAAAAATTGGTCCTAAATATTCTCTAAATTTCTTGTAGAATTCTGCTATGAATTTATCTGGACCTGGGATTTTCTTTGTTGGTCAGTTTTTAATTATATTTTCAATTTCATTGACTGATATTGGGTTATTCAGAATTTCATATGTATCTAGGTATCTATCCATTTCTTCTGTGTTTTCCATTCTGCAAGAGTAAAGATTTTTTAGGTAGGAAATGATGGTCCTCTGAATTTCCATAGGAACTGTAGTGATTTCACTCTTTCATTTCTTTTTTCTTTTCTTTCCTTTTTTGTGGTATCAGGGATGGAACTCAGGACCCTGTGCTTGCCAGTCAAGCACTTATTCTACTGAGATATTTCTCTGGCCCCCCTTTTCATTCCTTATTGTATCAATTTCAGTTTTTTTCCTTTTTTAAGTAAGGTTAGCTAGGGGCTAATTCTTTTTAGTTATTCTTTCAAACAACCAACTCTGAAGTTCATTAATTCTTTGTATTTTTTTCATAGTCCCCATTGTGTTAATTTATGCTCTGATATTTACCATTTTTTTTTTCTTTCTTTCTCTCTTTCTTTCTTTCTTTACAGTTTTCTGCCTTCTTTGGGCTTTGGGCTTAACTTACACTTCATTTTCAAGAAGGTTGAGGTGCAGCATAAGGTTGTGTATTTGTGCTTGCTCTGTTTACCTGATGTGAGAATTCAACATTATAAATTTCATTCTTAAGACTGTTTTCTTTGCATCCCACAGATTCTGGTAAGTTGTATCTGCATTTTCACTTAATTTTAAATATTGTTTAATTTATTCTTTAATTTTACCTGTGACTTCTTAGTTGTTCAAGAGGGTGCTGTTTATGCCCTTTTTTTTATGTATTTGGTACAGGGTCTCATTACACAGTTTGGGCTCATAATGATCCTCCTCTTTTCAGCCTGGCCATCACTGGGATTACAGGCATGCGCTACCATGCTCAGATTTGATTGTTGGCTCAGATTTGATTGTTGGCTCAGCATGCCACAGGGGCAGGGCCGGCACCACATGTGAGGCAGGGGATCAAACCCAAGTCTCTGTGCTTTCAAAAGCAGGTGCTAAGTCTGCTGAGCTATCTCACTGGTCCAGGTGGGTGTTATTTAATTTCTATGTGTTTATATATGACTTTTGTCAATATTTTAATTGCACTGTTGTCAGACAATATGCATGCGATAATTTCAATTGCTTTGCATTTACTTAAACATGTTCTATGTTCTAGCACAGTCTATTTTGGAAAATATTCCATGTACAGCTGAGAAAAATGTGTATTTAGCTGTTATTGAGTGGAATACTCTGCAAAGGTCTACTAAGTTTCATGTCTTCACAGATTTGTTTTAATTCTGTTATTTCTTTGCTGATTTTTTTTTTTTTTTTTTTTTTTTGCCTGCTTAATGTATCACTTTTTGACAATGGGGTGTCAAAGTCCTCACTGAAGCCAGGCATGGAAAATTATGTTATTGCTTATTTGATTTTTCAATGTCTGTCAAAATCTGTGTTATAGGCGCCAGCCAAATAGATCAGCAGATACATGAAAGTGCATGCTTAGGCAGATGCAGGGACCAGGGTTCAATCCCTGGCATGCCATGCTGGCCCTGCACCTGGGACACGCTGAGACAGCGACTGAGACTGAGCATAGTGGTGTGCACCTGTAACCCCAGCGTTTGGGAGGCTGAAAATAGGAAGATCAGTACAAGTCCAGTCTGTGTAGTGTGACCCTGTAGACCCTGTACAAACTACATTTGAAACAAAAATTTGAATTATATATGATTTTCCTGAGTTTGGCACACGTGTATTTATAATTGTTATCTCTTTGTCTTGCGGTTTTGCCCTTACACGTATGTAGTGACCTTTATCTCTTTTGATCATTCTTGGTTTGAAGTTCATATTGTCAGCAACAAGAATAGCTATCCCTGATTTTTTCTGGGTTCCTGTCACATAGAATATTGTTTTCCATCCTTTAACTTTCAGTCTGTTAATTTCCTTTTAAATCAAGTATGTTTCTTGTATACAGAATGACGCTGGATTTTGTCTCTTGATGTACTCTGCCAGCCTACTTCTTTTGATTTGTGAATTAAGGGCATTTACATTGATGGTTATAAATGATATGTATTGGCTTATCCTTGTCATGCTATTTTCCTGATGGAGGTTCCCTACTTTTCCCTCTGTTAAATTGCTAGCTCTGCCTAGTGGTTTCTTTCTGTTTTTTTCTTGAAGTTGTGGTCATTTTTATCTTTCTAGAATATCTGTCAGTGCTCTTTGTAGGGTTAGTTTTGTTGTCATGAATTTCTTCAGTTGTTCTTTGTCATAGAAATACCTTATCTCTCCATTAATTTTGAAAAACAGTTTTGCAAGATACATCAATATGGGTTGGAAGTTGTTTTCTTTCAGGATCTAAAATACTTCACTCCATGCTTGTTATGGTTTATATTCCACTCCTACAACCAAGAGAGAAGGAAGCCTGGCTACTGCTCCAGCTGGCAGCAGACCTTGGCATCATCCATATGGCACTGGTTTTAGGCACATTCAGAATGCAGGAGTTATTAGGTTAAGAGGGCTTCCACCTTGATTTCAGAAGAAGGCCTGGGAGGCCAGGCAGTGTGCCCCTAAGAGGGCAGAGTGTGAAGCAGAGAGTGAGAAGCCAGTTCAGTGGAAACCCCAGAAGTTTGCAAAAGCCAGAAATGTGGATCATAAGGGAAACTGCAAAGAGGGAGCAAAGCTAGCTTAAGAGCTAAGCAATGGGAACTACTACCAAGAGTGCCTTAGGAACAGAGCTGCATGGAGCCCACAACTCAGTGCAGGCTGTTTTGGATGCCCAAGTTGGAACTATAGGATTTATTGTTTGTCCTACTGGATTTTGGACTTGTGTTGGTCCCAGTATTTTATGTTATTCTGTTGTTTGCAACTTTTGGAATGGTAATGTTTATCTTGTGCCTTTGAATGTTGGATATGTTTAACTTTTCTATTGTACAGAGGCTCACAGTTGAGTTTTCCATGGATCTTGGAGGAGACTTGGGACTTGGACTTTTCAGCAATGTTGAAACTGTTGGGGCTTTGGCAACTCTTCTAGATGGACTACAATGTCTTTTGCACAAAAGGATGTGCATGAGATTTTGGGGGTCCAGGGGCAGAATGTTATAGTTTATGTCTAGTTGTCCCCCCAAAGCCTCATGCAATCATGGGGGTGGTGCTTTTAGAGTTTGAGATTTGACTCATGATCCACTTGGATTCTATGTTTTATTACTAATGGAATTATGGGTCTGAGTATGTCTGGGATTATGGGTGCGGCCTAAGGTGGATAGGCTGAGGAAGAGAGCCTGAATGTAATATAAAGAGAGACAGATGCTCTCTGTTGCTCTCTGCTGCCCTGCTTGGTCACTTGACTCTGTCACCATTTTGCTGCTGTTCCACTGCCATGAACTGCTGGCCTCTGCATTGTGCCTCTCTGCCTTAGATCCAGCTGAGTATGGACTGAAACCTCCAGTAACTGTGAGCTAAATGAACCTTTCCTTCCTTCATTTTGGGTGTCGGGTATTTGTCCAGGCAATGAGAGAAGAGTAAATAAGACAATGCTCTTCTTGATTTAATGCCTTGTGTTGAAAAATCTGTTGTGATTCTGATGGGCTTTCCTTTATATATGATCAATTTCTTTTCTCCAATAGCTTTTAATATTCTGTTCTTTTGCTCATTTTCTGGGACCTTGATGATTGTGTATCTGGATATAAATTTATTTTGGTAATAGCTAATTGGAGTTCTATATACTTCACTTATCTGTATGTCAGTTTCTCTTCCCATACATGGGAATTTTGCTGCTACTACTTCTGCAAATAGTCTTTTTTATGTCATTTTTGTTGACTCCTGCTATTTTATTGACATTTATTAGTCTTATATTGTTTCTGTTTGCATCATCTTGCAGCTGTTGAATTGTTATTTCCTTGTTCCATGTTATTCTTAAGAGATCTTTCCTTTTTCAATTGCAAGCTGCAATGCCGTCTTCTAGTTCTGAAATTCTATCTTCAGTTTCATTCAGGCTGTTTTTCCAGCTTTCAATGGAATTCTTAACTTCCTAGATGCTGTTTGAATTTTTTTATGCATTATAATTCTTATATTGTTGACTCAATGTTTCCATCATTTTCTATGCTCTTCTATTTTTTTATCTATGTCTTCTTTAGATGTTCTGAGCAATTCTCGTCTTGTCAGCAAATCTTTAGACATCCTGAGAAATTGTTGTCATTCTCTTTTTTCACTTGAGAGATTATTTCTGATCTGATTTATTCTACAGCCTCATGGAGTTGTTTCTTTACTTCAGTTGCTATCATTTCAGAAATTTCACATATGTGGCTTCCAAGTTCTTCTATGCCAATGTCTTCTGGACTCATTCTGGGTATACTGGAAGTCTGAGAATGCCTTTTTCCACTTTGTTTTGACATTTCTGAAGCTCTTGAAGTTCACCAGGGCTCAGCATCACTTCTGTGATAGTGGTGGGGAGCGGGGGCTGGATCAGCAAGGCTCACAGGGTGTGCTGGAACTCAGCACCACTCCCACAGTAGGGGGCAGGGCACAGTTCACTGAGGCTCCTGAAGCTGTCCAGTGATCAGCATTGTTCCCTATTTATTTTAACTTTAAAGGATTTGTATTTCTTTGCTGTAAAGATAATATTCAAATCTATTTTACAAACATCATTTAATGATGACAGATTTCAAAAACTGCTAGACACATTCAATAAACTTTCAGTGTAAAAAAAAAATTAAATGTTATCTAGGCATTAAGATTTTTGGTACCTGTTAACATTGGCCCAGGTTATATGGATAAGCTAAGAACTTTATCTCTTTAGCTCTCCAAGAAAAAATAGTTACAGTGGCTTCCCACTGCTTGCCCACTTATCTCACCATCATAAGGCATTAAAATCCTAAAACACATAGGATCCCACTGAAGAGATGAGTGGGTATCAGGACTTTAAAAGCTGTAATGATCACAGAATAGGTCCTGGCCTAAAGATTCAAAGCCAGCTTTCATAAGAAAAGCTCAGAATGCAGTAATGATAGCAGAAGTCACATCTACTGTCACCCCCACAAAACAAAAGTGTCTCCTATTTCCTACCCAAGTCCCATGTTTGCTAGCTCAGTTACACACTCAGCTGGAGTTCTATGGGACAGTCCCTAATTGACTTGCTATAAATTGCAGTAGAGTTCAACATGAATGTCAAAAGCATTCATTGAGCTTTTTAATACAGCTAGAGTGAGTTATAGCATTCTAGTCTATGGGAAGGCTTAACTTGATGCAATGGGTTCCTGGAAAATTTGCAAATGATAATAGATAGATAGATAGATAGATAGATAGAGAAATAGAGAGAGAGAGAGAGTACCATACATAGATTGTCATAGATATATATCCATAGATAGTTGTTCTCATATAGACATTTCATTATATTTTTTAATATTCAAAATATATAGAGAAAATTTTGTTTTTATTTTTCTTTTTGTTTTTGTGGTACCAGGGATTGAACTCAGGACATTGTACTTGCCTGGCAAGCACTTATTCTACTGAGCTATCTCCTTGGCCCTGAGAAAGTGTATTTTTTGCTAGCAAGTTATAGGAGTACCTGTAGCAAAATAGCTTGCCCAATGACTAATCTTGTTCCAATATTTCTGTATGAAAATCAAGATTTACACCATTTCCCCTGCATTTATAATCTTGCATAAATGTCTGAGGACCAATTGCTATAATAAAAACTAGGCTTAGCATGCATAAGCCTAGTTTCCCATGTATTTTTTTAATTTTTTAATATTTTATTCATTTGTTTATTTGGTACAGGGTCTCACACAACTAGTTTCAGGGCCAGAACAGCCTGTGGTACTAGGGATCAAACCTGGATCTTTGCGTTTGTCAGGCAGGTGCTTAGACCACCCAGATAGCTCCCCAGCCTTTCCCCATGTATTTTGAACAAGTCATGTCAAGTGAAAGCCCACAGACCTTGAGAATGCTGTTTCTTATCATTTGATCTCTACCTCAGCCTTCTCTGAATGTCAACAGATGAAATGAACAGACCCTAAACTGTAATCTAGGGCTGGGGAATATCTCAGCAGTCTAAGCACCTGCCTGGCAAGCTTGAAGACCCAGGTTTGATCCCTAGTACCACATACCATATCTGCCCTAGAACCTGGACACACTGTGTTGACCACTGAAACTGGGCATTGTGGCACATGCCTATAATCCTAGCACTGGAGAGGCTGAGACAGGAGGCTCACTACTAATCCAAGCTGTGCAGGGAGACCCTGCAACAAATAAATAAACAAAAGATTTTTTAACAATTTATCCTGGCGTAAGCCCAGCCTGAGCCTCATCTATGGTCTGCAGTGAGCCACAAGGAGTTCTTTAACCTCCTTGAGATTATGTCCTTATTGGTAGATGGTGCTGGTGGGAGATTGGAGAACAATAGTTCATAAATGCTCTAAAATTTCTTATACATGCAAAAACCCTAGGAATAAATGAGTGATTTAACATGTGCTCTCACTGCAGGGTAGCAAGAAGGCAGATTAGAACAGTAGGATTTCTGGCAAGACAGAACATGGAATGTGGTGGTGTTAGTTGTGTCATGGGGTTGGAACTGATGTAGAGGACCCTCCTTGAGCAGAAGTTTGACTGGACTGAAGTTTGCATGTACTCCCTGTCTCATTCCATGTGTTTCTAGGGCTGGCATGAGACATAGCTCCTCCCCTGATCATCAGGGAGGGTGATTCCAGTAACACAAGGATAAAGCAATAGAGATAACATGCCAGAAAGAAAAGGCACTCACCAATCACGTGTGTAAATGTGCCTTGTTTTCATGTTATCTACTGCAAGTTGGAAGCTGCAATGGCAGGACCTTTGTTTCTGTGATATTTTTACATGCTCATGGAAAATAAATAATAGAGGCAAACACTACAGTAAGCAAGCTAGAAGTGGATGCTAAAATCTGTAATAAATCTGCAGTGGCTGATAGTGAACCCTGATTCATGTCTAACATCCCTGTTAATAAATTTTTAAAATAGGCAAACCAAAGCAGCTCAAACAAAACAAAACAAAATAAGTCAAGGAACAGGAACTTAATGGAAGTCTTGTATTGCAGAGCCTCATGGCTTATGAAGGTTTATTTACCTAATACCATCTCATCTCTCAGCATGTCCCAGTATCCTTCACTTCATGCACGCAGAATGACTTCTTTCTCATACTGTAATTTTTGCATGTTGTGTTCTCTTCACATGAAATACTATCTTCTCATGCCTTCATGTTTGCCTAAGTAATTTCTACTCATCTTTTCAAACTCTTTTCCAGGAAGCCCTCTCTGGTATTCAAGAGTTGAGCTCAATACTCATCTAACAAGCACCTGTAATTGAAATTGTCGACTCATCTGAATGACCCCCAGGACTGAAAATGTCTTAAGTATTACTGCTGGGTATTGCCATCTTTATAACCACAGCATCTAAAGTATACCAGGCACACAGTTCTCAGTGGATCTTAGCCAAACAATGGCATAGCCAACTCTTTTGGTCTTGAAACTCTGCCTATAAAATGGAGTCTGCCAAACTATTATTTTTTCTTTCTCCAAGAACAAACCAAATAGGCTCAAATCCAAAGCCATACTCTTGGTAAGAGTTTCCACGTTCTTTGACTAATGACACAGGCAGAGTGCAGAGGCCAGGCCTGGATAGATCAGACACTCAGTAAAGTCCTTTTTTCTCTTTTGTCCTCTTCACTTCTCACAATACTCTTCCTCACACCTTTGCTTATCAGACACAAGCTTTAAGAATCAAGAATCCCCCTAAAAGATTACAAAAAAAGTGTTGAAAGAACCAAGGAAAAAGGTGGTACTGTTTATGGGATAAGCCCTGAAATTAATTTTGGTCAAAGCATTGAAAGCTCATCAGAAAGGCTGGAGATAGAGCTCAGTGGTAGGACACCTGCATAGCATGCATAAGCCCTGGGTTTGAGGCTTATCATCACATGAGAAAAGCATTATAGTCAGAGGAATGCAGGTAAATCCTTTCTGTTATTCACAGTGAACAGAGGAGAAAAACAGCCTAAATGTAATCATTGGTTTACAATGAATGGTTTCCATCCTTAGCTGGACGCCTCCTCAGTAAGGCTGGAGATTCGTCCGATCATCATCTTCTGTCCTCTGTAACTTGATATTCCAAATATGACTCTCCAGCTTCCTACTCCATCCCTCATTTGCAGAAAAGCAAAGCCATCAATATCTTTCTTTTCCATTTTCTCACATGCAATACATTTGTAAATAGAAGAAGAAAAAAAAAAGACCACAGCTGTTCACACCTCAGTGAGCCTATATTTTTTCAATGTGAATTTTGAAGTCTTCCCATCAAAAGCAGAGCCTATTTTGCTACTCTGTAAATCAGGCAAATCTTATAACTTTGTCTAATAAAATGCAGCAAAAGCGATGCTAGACAGGTTTTGGAAAGTTGGTGTACTCTGCACACTTGCTGAAATCCTGCCTCACTGCTGATTGAATAAGCCAGAGGTGTCCCAGTGGTAGATTCCACAGAGAACAGAAAAGGGACATGCCAGCTGTGACCTCCCTCCATCCACCGGCACCCAGTCACCCTGTGAGCACTGGCAGGTACAGAAGTGAGCCAAGCTAGGACCAAAAGAACCACCCATCAGGGTCCAAGCCAAATTCTTCACTTATAGAATCAGGCAGTAAATAAATAGGTGTTCCAAGCCATTGGATTCTGGGGTAATACGTTACAGATTAAGGCTAAGTGATAAGTTTATCTGAATCTCACCATGCACTTAGTGCCCTCGTTCTTACTTCCAGAAGTGCTGATCCGGCTTCCTCCCCAGCGCATTCTCTTCTTCCTGGGATGCCTTCCCCACCTCGTCCACCTCAGAAACTCAGTCTTAGGGCTCAACTCATCGTCACCTTGCCAGCGTCGCTGCTGCCTCTCTCCTCTGTAAGCTCAGAGCATAAACATAGCACTTATCTTTATGTCTCTCTGCCGCAAGAGCTACAAGTCCCTCGAAGGCTGAGAAGATGTTTTATTCATTTTTATAAGTACATAAAGCCTCTTGCTTGACATGGAGGAGCTGCTTTGTAATGACTGGCAAATACTGAACACTTCCACCTCTCTCCTTTCTGTCTCTTCTATGCCTAAACCTAGCCTTCCTGGCAGCTCCTCTCGCACCTCATTGGGCTAATTTAAAACAGGGGTTTGCTGTTCCCCAGCTGGTCTTTCCTAGAACCCCTAGCACATTGTAAACACCTTCACCATACAATCACAACTACTTGTATCATCCTCCTATTCCCTGCTTAATA
>PVKN010031692.1:0-12425 GCA_004027915.1 Capromys pilorides | reverse complement strand
TTCAAGATCTGAAATTCTATCTTCACTTTTGTTCATACGGTTTTGCCAGCTTGTGATTGAGATTTTATTTTTTTGTATATCTCTTTGAAACTGTTTCATACGATCTATTTCTTTCCTATATTGCTCAGTCAGGGACTCCATCATTTTTCTATTCTCTTCTAATTTTTTATCAGTGTCTTCTTTAATATTTCTGAAGTCTTTCACTATGGTTATCTTTTCTCTCTCTAGTTCAGAGATTATTTCTGCTCTATTCTCTTCTTTACCTTTGTGCAGTTGTTCCCCTACTTTAGATGCTATTAATTTAGAGATGTCTTTTTTTCCTTCAGGAGTTATTTCTGTTCTGGTTTCCTCTATATATTTCTGCAGTTGTTTTTCCACTTCAGCTTCTATTAATTCCTGCATTTCTTTTTTAATTCAGATTTTGTCTCTAATCTCAGTTCCTCTATACATTTCTGCATTTGTCTGTCTACCTCAGATTCAGAGGTTTCAGCTGCCTGATTCCCACTTTTTTCCTTGGTAGTGTCTTCTGTAGTAGTTCCAGGTGGGCTTGGGATCTGAGATTGCATCTTACTCCTTGTCTTTATCATTTTGTATGTCTGTGATCTCTGCACTTTGGTGAACTTATGCAGATAGTGCCTATGGAGATTTGGGTCTGGATCCACCCAGCTTGTTCCCCTTCAGATGTGCCTGGCTGCAAGTCAGAGCTCAGGCGGCTGGCTGCCTCAAGGCCCCGTGGGTCAGGATGGGGGTCGGCAGAGTTTGGCCGGTGTTTGGCTGTGTGGGGATGGTAGGTGGCTGGGTGGTAATGGTGGGGAGAGTCCAGGTTGGGGCAGTTGTCCAGTTGGGGGATAAACACAGGCTGAGAGAGTTCTTACCTGGCCTTCATGAGGCCAGACAGGGAAGGTAGGTAGAATCGGAGCTCTGGTTATTGATGAGTCAGGAGATGGACATATGCTGAGGCTGTCGTGTTGCCTGGTCAGGATGGTGGGTGGAGTCCGAGGTGGAGTAAGGACAGCTGGCCTGCCGCTGGGTCAGGACTGCGAGCGCGGGTACAAGGTGGACCGGGACTGCCACCTCACCTCTGGTTCAAGATGGCGAGCACAGGTCCGAGGTATAGCCGGGACTCTGTTTTTCCATTTTTTGAATGTAAATGTGTAGCATTCTTTTTAGCTCCCCATTTAGAGCTAAAAATTGGAATTACCCTGTTCATTTTACAACTTATTACTATTACTATTAGTAGTAGTAGTATTATTTGCAGTACTGAGGATTTAACTCAGGCCCTTGTGCTTTCCAGGCAAGTGCTTATTCTACTGAGCTATCTCCCCAGTCCTACAACTTAAGTGGTAAATTCAATGTCAATCTCTCTTTGATGGCACATATCCTTTTGATATAGTACAGAAGGAACTGGGGGATATTCTCAAGAACTTTTCTCTCCTTACCTCAAAAGCATTTCTTATGTTTGGAAGAAGTGTGAGACAGAAATAAATAAAACTTGTCGTATCCTCTTCCTTAACAATGATGATCATTGTTTATTGACTCAACATGAATGAACAGTAGGTTTGATAGTCCCAAATGACAAGATATCTCTTCATTTTTTAGTTATAAAACTTTGTATTTTTATCTTTCCCTAAAGAGAGCAGGATATGCTGTCAGGATATGTAGGAGACTTTTGTAGAGATAGCAATAAAACTGTATAGCATAAAAATGTAGTGCATTTCTCCTTTTCAGAGTCAGTTGTAATTTTTTGACACAGTATTTTCAGTAAAAGTAGAAGTGTTGAACGCTTCCCTTAGAGTCCAGAGAAACAACCCCCAGGGCAATTACGGTAGGGATCTAGGTGGGAAAATACCCCTAATCCTCTGTGCACAGATTCCCAGAAGGTCTTCTGTTGTGCATGCATCTGTTTTGATATTTTTATGGTGACTTTAGTTCTCTGTCTGCCTGGTGAAGTACTCTTGATGTTCAAGTCAGCTCATGCCCAAAAGTGGAAAAGACTTGAAACAATAGGAGCTTGCCTACATGGACATGCAGTCTTACAACTCACAAGAAGTACCACCACATATCTCAACACCCGCATTCACTACCAACATAGCTCACAATCTGGGGATCCAGGGAAGTTAAGCTGTAAATTGATGTGAAAATGCCTTTTGAAGGCACTAATGATGGAGGAGGAAATTTGTTGTGCCATTGTTCTTAAAGTTTTCATTAAGGGAACTGTACCAATTTTCTGACATTCTAAATGATTAATTGGACTGTAGAGGTAAGATCAAATTCTAATCCTTAGGTTTAGAAAAGGAAACAGATCAAAGATTTTCATATTAGAGCCAAATGCATTCAGATTTCCCTTCACTTATTCTCTTCGAGCTTCAGTTCAGTCACCTATGTCAGTGGCATAATGACAGTTTTCTCAGAATTAATTTTCAGACCTAAAAGAGCCAAGAATATATGAAAGTAAAATGTATACTGTAGCAATATATGTCATTCTTAGAATAAAGTATAAAAAAATTGTGAGATCTCTAGGGACTCTTTTCCTCTGCAGTAGTACAGCATAGTCTGAATTTTTAAGAGATTATAGTAAACAGATCTTCTTCATACCCAGACATCATAAAGATTGAGAAACCTTTACTGTGTTAAAGCAGTGAGGTTTTGGAGTGTTTGGGTACTCTAGTGTGAGTTTAGCCTATTTCCCTCCAAGTACGCACAGTGTTCCTCAGAGTACAGCAAAAATCATTGTGATGTTTCGAAAATATACATCATATATAACAAAGCTATATTGGTAGTTTTGTGAAAATAGACACTGTAGGTTGTGTGATGCTATGGTTCAAGTGTCACCCAAAGACCCAAGAGCCAAATACTTGGTCAGCAGTCTATATCACTATTTGGAAGTGGTAGAATCTTTGAGAGGTGAGGTATAGTGGTAGTGGGAGCAGGTTAGGTCACAGGCACCTTCTCCTTGGAGGGGAGGAGACCCTGGCTCTTTTCCTTTCTTTGTTTCCTGCTTGCCATGAGGTGGGCAGCCTCTCTGCCACATCCTTCTTGACATGATGTGCTGTGCCAGGACAGGCCCCAGGGCAACAAGGCCAAGTCACCTTGGACTGAAACATCTGAAATCATAAACCAATATAAAAATTTCCTTTTTTATCTCAGGTATTTGTTACAGCAACAAAAAGCTACCACATATGGCAAGGAAGAATTATTTCATCAAAACATCAGGAGCCCAATAGATACAACTAGAATTGATAAGTTAGGGCATAGCAGTTGCAAGTCATGTATCTGATGAGAGAACTGTGGCCATATTAAACAAAGAACTCTTCCAACTCAGTAATGAGACAATCAATCCAATTTTCAAATGAATAAAAAATATACATTTCTCCATGGGAGTTGTACAGTGATCAATAAAAATATGAAAAGATTCTCACCATCATTAGGAATATGCAAATCAAAACCATGATGACCTACATTATCCCCACTAAGATCAAAATCACATACTTTTAATAACAGATATTGGCAAGGATCTGGAGAAACTGGAGCCCTCATACATTACTGCTGGATTGTCAAATGTCAGTTGCTTTGGAAACAGTTGACAGTTCTTCAAAATTTAAGCATAAAATTAACTTACAGTTCACAAATTCCACTACTGCATACATACTCAACAATTTTAAAAACACACTCACAAATACTTGTATGGAAGTGTTTAGTAAAAATACATATTGCTACAACCTAGATGAACCTTGCAAGTGTCATGGCAAGTGAAACAAGACTATGAAGTAAGAAAGTCCAGAGAGAGAAAAGAAATGAGGGTTTGGGGTCAAAGACATAGCTTGGTGGCCCATGTACCTGTTGGGTAAATACAAGGGCTTGGGTTTGATCCCCAGTACCACATGCCATGCCATGCTGTGTCATGCCATGCTGTGCTGGCCTGAGCATGGTTGCACACGCCTGTAATTCCAGCGCTGGGGAGACTGAGATAGGATGATTACTGTGAGTCTGAACTGTGTAATGAGACCCCATAATAAATAAATAAATAAATAAATAAATAAAAAGATTAAAGAGGAAATGAGGGTTTGCTAGGTGCTATAGGCATGGTAGAAAGGGAGTACTAGTATGTGCTAATGGTTATAGGATTTCCTTTTAATCTGAATATGTATCCTGCAAGTAAGCAACGTGATTTAAGGATCATGTTAATATACTGAAAATCTCTTTATCGTGTACTTTAAACTGAGTAAATTTTATAGTGTGTCAATTACATTTCAATAAATGTTAAAAATAACACATCATCTACATGTTATTTAGAATTATGGATATAAAAAACCAGAAAAATGTTTATGGTTGTTTGTTGCACGGAGTGGAAATAATGGCCAGGAAGTTTGGTGGTTTTTTTTGTGTGTGTGTGTGTGCAACCTGGGATCAAACTCAGGACCTTGCACTTGCCAGGCAGGCACTTGTGCCCCTAAGTTATCTCCCCAGCCCCTCAAGATTGCAGTTTTTAATAATAAATTTTTTGACTTATTCTATTTTAAAATTTTGGGCCTGTATCTATTTGGCAAAAATAAAAATGAACTAATAGTGAAAAATACACACAAATATTGTGGAGACAAATCAGAAAAAATTGGATCTGATGTAGAAGCTAGGATTCTGCAGTTTCAAGTTGCTAGCTAGGATTTTGAGAGTAGTCTGCCTAAAGCAACCAACCTTTGCAAACCACTATAGTATTCAACATTAACATCACTTACCAATGGCGTATAGTTTAATTCCTCTCCTTCTGTGCTCCTTTTGAAATGATATTTCAACTGCTGAAAAAATCTAATTAGATGCTTAAGGCTATATATTCAATGAAGTATAGAACTTGCCCAAGACCTAATGCCTTCTTAGTCAACAAGTGATGAATTCCATTTTAAACTTCTATTATGTGCTGTGGGGTAGCAAAGCAAAATAATTCTTTTTGTTTTGAAAATGACAAGTCTAGTGGGGTCAATTATAAGGTCTGACAAATATCAGTTAAGATTTTGTAAAGCATGTTTTTCCACATCTCATGTTAGGATTAATGTAAATATAAGGTTATAATTGCGACATTCTCAACAATTCAGAAGCTAATGTAGTAAAAAAAAAAAAAAACCTACACTACATTCCATGTCAGGACTCCAGCCCACCAGCAGCAGTGGGGACCTTAGGCAGGCACAAGGCCCTAGACAAGAAGTACAATACTCCACATATATGGCATTTCTTGGGGGAGGGTGACACCCACCTTTCACCTTCCTGGACCTATTGCTTGGCAAATGTGGGATGTCCCTCAATCTTCCCTTATGTTTCTGATGCAATACTGCTACTATAAAACAGAGTGGAAGCCAGCTCCACACAGCTCTTGCGTTTGATGTCACATCTGGTTTACTTCACAGTCCTGAGAGGTAAAATTCATGCCATTTCAGAAATGACAGTGTTGTCTTCTACAGGAACGGATCTGCAGGCACTATCATGTTGATTCCACCCACTTCCACAGAGCCTCAGAGGAAATGGGAGTTTTAGCTGTCATTTTGTGTTCTTTTTTTTTTTTTTTTTTTAAATTTTATTTATTTATTTATTTATTTGTTTGCTTGTTGTGTTTGTTTGTTTCTTTATTTATTCATTTTGTGGCTGGCTCAGCCTGCCCTGGTGGTGGCGCTGGCGCAGCATGTGGTGCCGGGGATCAAACTGCAGTCCCCGCAGTTGCCTGAGCCCTCCCAAGCAGGCGCTCTAGACCACTGAACCATCTCGCCGGCCCCTGTCATTTTGTGTTCTGACAAGAATTTTAAATTTCTCCACTGCCTTCATAAGCCCAGCCAATAGTTCTTTTGATTGCCTAATGTGTATTGGTTTCCTGTTTTATCTCTTATTTCATTTCTGATAAAAAGTAATCTGTTCTTCATGGAGAGAAAAGTATAAATGAAAAACAAATAATCTTTTGTATTATAACCCAGAGAAAATTATTGTTTTATTTGGTCTACTCAGTTGCACAGTATTACTTTTGCATAAATATATTATGTAGCTATATTTTTTTTAAAGAAAAACTTGTCTCATACTGTATATGTGGTTCTGAAAACTGTCTTTTATTGTTATTTTACAAGGTACCATGAACATCTCCTTCACAAACACAGGTGAAAATCCAGTAGTAAAAGAGAACACTGTACTTAGATTGAAAGGCTGTTGGTAATAAGAGGGAAGAATCAGCATAAGATGAAAGCATCTAGCCAGGCAAATGCCTGCCTGGAAAAGCTGAGCCGGCAATATTTCTACCAGAGAAATCATCATTCAAGGTCAAAACCATTAAACATAAGGATGATCTTCTAAGTTCTTCTGACCCCTACCTCCACCCCTCACTGCCCTTACGCCTTTCGGGACCCTCGGGGGGTACGAATCAAGCAGCTCTCTTTGCATCCAGTGAAAATTACTCATCTTCTGTTTTTTCCTTAGTTCTTCCTGAGCCCTTGACACATCTGCACACTGGGCCATCACCTCCCCACTGCTCAAATGCCTGCCCTGGAGATTCTCCTGAGAGTCCCTGGGGGAGTCTTCAGCGACCCTATCAGTTTTTCTTTTTGCTTTCCGGGGCACATAATCTTCCACAGGGCACTTTCCAGTGGGCTGCTGCTCACTAGTTGACTGTACCTGGGATGCTGGTGTGCTGTCACCCTGGGGCTTGCCTTCATTCTTGGACTTGCCCTGTATTTGTACCTTGCTCTCATTTTCCCCTTGTACCTCTACACCTGGCTGTCTTTCCCCTTCCAGCTTTCCCTCATGGGCTAGCTTCCCCGCCAAGTCTGGTTTCACGTTTTCTTCTGTCTTTCCTTCATCTTGAATCTCTATTTTGTCTTCTGCTTTGCCCTCCTTTTCTGGTTTTTCGTCATCTTCTGTGTAGAACTTTTCCATGTTGGGATTTTTCCCCTTTTGCCTATGTTAGGAGAAAAAGAGGAGACAGAATACTAAAGGTGTAGGGAGAAGAACGAGCTCTTGACAATACTTGCCTTTCTTGACTTAGGGGTCTCCCAACTCTAGCCCACCTTACGGGTGCAGTCCCACCATTACATGCTTTCTTTTCCTTCTGACTTCACACATATTCATGTGAATAAACCTTGCAAAAACAAAACAAAGCAAAACAAAGAACAAAAGCCTCTACAGATGATTCTCCTTACAGTTAAAGGGGTGTGCTAAGAAATGCGTAGGAGCAGATTGATTCCAAAATTTCCCTGTGGCCTTGACTATGTGTGTACCAGTTACAAATTGCAGTACTCCCCCAGGTTTATGAAACTGCAGACAGAATACAACAACGGCAAATTATCAGAATTCAGGGCTTCTCTGCTATCTACAAGGGGCGTCACAGATGAATCTCCTTCTTCTCACTTCTCTGCTCTCCCCTGTATCCTCCCAGCTTTAAAGCACCATATTCCCCTAGGGAAGTGAAGGTAAATCTTTTACAGCTTTCAATGATAACAGAGAGGGAGAATTAGAGGCTGGGTGACAGGCACAGGACATCACCTCTCCAACTTATGCTTTGACTTAAGCCAGTCCTACTTGCTAGGGTCCTCTGGCAGATACCTTCTCCCACTGACCTGCACTGAAACTAGAGATCTCTTCTTTTCTTGTCTGGATGGGTGCCTATAGCCACAAAATTGAAGACCTGCAGAGAGACAGGAGGAAGACAGTGAATGTGAGAGTGTGAAAGTGAATGATTGGCAGCTGGAACAAAGATTCTTTTTTTTTTTTTTCTTTTTTTGTGGGACTGGGCTTTGAACTCACGACCTTGCACTTGCCAGGCAGGCACTTGTGCCACAGAGCTATCTCCCCGGTGAACAAAGATTCTTTTTGAACTATTTATCAAAACTTTCTCGAGTCCCACCACACTCTTATCTTCCCTTTGCTTTCTCTGATTCTCATTATATAGTTCTCATCTAAGAGCCTCCTATTTCCTTTTAATTGGCAATAGAAGAGAATGTATATTTCCAAAGCACCTCTATGTGTCTGCATTCTCTCCCAAAGTCTGTCACCTTTGCACCAAAATGACCAGTGTTCTAGAACATGTCTCTCAAGAGTCAGGTTTTGCTACACTCAGGAGGAGACATTGTAACTCCTCCACTTCAGGGAACCAAGATGACGGAAAGCCCAGGGACTTTGCTGAAAATGGAGATTTCAGAGACACGGAGCAGGACAGAAATGGCCAGAGCACTCTTGGCACCCCCTCCATATCCATGTACACAAAAAGACTACATTTTCTTGCAACACAAGAAACAAATTTTAACCTTGCCTATTTCAGAAACCAATCCTCTTCAATTAGAAGCTGGTCTCCTGAACAAACCTCTAGTCTCCTCCTCTGCAGTGCCTCCTCCTCCAGTCATCCAACCCAGGCCCCCTCAGCCCACCATTTGCAGCTCCAAGATGGATGGAGGATAGAGAAGAGATAAGGAGAACTCAAGCCTGGGCTGGTTGCAGGATTGGATCTCCAAGTCCCGAGATCACAGTTTTCCTCTCCCAGCCCTCTTCATCAAAGGTAACTCAATCGCCTTCCTAAAGGATTTCAACTGTTACTCATTCTTTATCCTTGATCTCTCTCAAACCCTTCCCCCCTTTGCGCCCAGCTCTCCATTTGTTGTGCTAAACATTGGGCAACTGGCATGGAGTACAGAGGAGCCAGGTTTGCTCTAGTGTTTGCTTTCTGTCATCCCTACCACTGCACTCGCTGGCTAAGGATTTGCAGCCATGGGGGAGGGGGGTAACGCCTTCCTTCTTTCTGAGAAGCCCAAAGTTACTGACCTGCAGGATTAGAGAGCAATTGCCCCCTTATGTCCCTCAGTCTGAATTCTGCGTTCTTCCACGGAAATAGGGTGCTGGTACCTGGAAGAGAGGAACTTCTTCACTCGTCAGCTACTGATCACGTGAGGGAAACGTCACCAGTGGGCTGGGGGTGGGGGATAGATTTACTCCCACCGGTAGAAAGTGCGTCAGTCTTCTTCCCCTCACTATTTACTCTCCCCTCTCTTCTCTTCCTCCTCAAGCTTCGCTGTCGTTGTGCTTTAACTTATCCCAGAAATCAAATGAGGTTCCTTTATGCAGTGGTATTTAACCTCCTGTGGTTACCAGGGAAGGACTGCATCTTCTCCTAACTAAAACTGCTGGCCATTTAACGCATCACTGAGGAACTGAGTTTTGTCATTCTCTCCTTTCACCTCCAGGCACCTTCAAACTATTTCTCCATTCGTGACTGATGCTTGTTTTGCCTGTAGTCCAGCCTTTCACTGCAAAAATACAAGGCAGATTATCAAATAGGGATGCAAATAATTGAAATAGAGACTTTATTTTCTTTTAAAATGTTTTTCTGCTTTATTTACTTCTCTGAGTAAAAGTTGTTCTTATAAATAGAAAATTAATTTTAAAAGTTTTACTTGTGTTTAAAGTAAAGGGAAAATGTCCAACAGAATTCCAAAATTTTCTACTCAAAAAACAAATCAGACTCATAGCATTAATTTGTACCATCAAGAAAAATAAATTTAATTGGTTACATACGCAATTTACATTTAGAAAAATGTCATGAATAGCTCCTTCTGTCATGTAATGCTTTTTTCAAAAAAAAAACATTGTTTACTACTCCAAAACAATTGCTGAATGCTAGAGCAATTTGCTGTAATCTAATAGGTGGCACAATGTCAATTGTGAATATTTAACCAAGACACTTTTTTCAGTACTGGGAACTAGATCCAGGGGTACTCTATAAAGCAGCTACATTTCCAGCATTTACTACTTTTTTTGGAGCATGTTCTCACTAAGTGGTCCAGGCTAGCATCATGTAATCCTCTTAGCAAACCTCCAGAGTAGCTGGCATTAGAGGCATGACCACAAGACCTGGCACCGTGTCTATATTTTCATTCAGAGATTTAGCTTTGGAAAAAGGAAAAGCTGCAAAGTAGTGGAGGATGCAAGAAACATCATCTCATCTTCCCTGCCCTGTCTATAGGCAGGAAAGGTACTGAGATCCTAACCCTATCCATGTTCGACATCCTTTCCATTTCTCATTTCAAGTGTCTGGCTCTGTAACTCAGAAACATTATGTGGACAGGTGACCAAGGCTGCTTATCTTGTCTCGCCCTCAGTCAAATGTCTATAGGGATTAGTCTGCCCCGCAAAGGGAGAGGAACACCATTACTCTCATGAAAACAAAATCTCTTTTAGACTCCTGCAGCTGAGGATTTCCATGAATTCTGGAGAAGTGATAACTGGGGAAAGAACATCCCAGACTTACTTGTTTTATGCCATTAGTCACAGTGCCTGAATGGGAGCATTCCTGGACTCTGTCTTCTATTTCCCACATGACAGAAGATACAGCTTGCTGGCTCTGTCAACTCTGGTATCTTTACCCCCAAGGTAACTAGAAGGAACCTAGCCTGCCAGTCAGTGCCTAAGAAATTTTGACATACTGACCATAGTGATTGACCTAGACTAGTGTTCTCAACTGACACAGATTATAGATTATCCAAGATAGTACAAAAAGTTTCATATGCTCAGGAAATAATACTAGAATATATACACTTTTGAGGGAACAGAATCCAAAGCACTGGTGGTGAACTATGGCATACACATCAAAGTGACCTGTTTGTGTCATTGAAAGCTCTAAAGCATTTGGTATCATGGATCTGTACCCTATGAACTCCAGAGAAGCTGATATATAAGCAAGTTGACAAAGTGAGAAAGCAATTATGAGGTATAGAAAAAGTCAGCAGGAAAAGATGTTATTTGGAAAAGAGATGAGCAGAGGGAGAGACGAACAGAAGCTCGGCCATGTTAATGGGAACTCAATTACTCTTTCAATTCAGGCATCATTAATTTGCAAATCCCCTGAAATTACGTGTGTGCGTGCGTGTGTGTGTGTGTGTGTGTGTGTGTGTGTGTGTGGTGAAAGGGTAGGATTTATACATTTATTCAGTGTGTACATTTTGCTGTCATGGGATGTTCAAAGAGATATACGATATATAAAAGATAAAAATCACCAACTTAGAGAAGTTGATTTTAATTACATACTATTTTTCAAAACATAGCTAGCTTCATTTTCTCATTTTTGGAAGAAATCAGTATACCATAAAATTAACAACTTACATGTACTATTCAATGACATTCAAAATGATGTGTAACTGTCATCTCTACTTAGTTGCAAAACAGTTTCTTCAACCATAAAAGAGATGCCATACTCATTTGATGATTAAGATTGATTGCCACCTTGACTGGCTTGAGAAATGCTTAAGAAACTAGTAAAGCATACTTCTGGATGTGTCTGGGAGAACGTTTGCAGAGTTGGTTGGCAAGTGGGGCAGCAAACTGAGGGGGAAGTACCCTGAATGTGAACCTTGCCATCCAGTTGCAGAGGGCCCCGGATGTGGTGGAAGGAGCAGCAGCAGCAGAATGCTCCTGTGCACAGGATCCTGGGCACTCGCAGCTCTGCTCCACCATAGCTTCTGCTGTGATGTTTCTGCCTTGCAAAAGCCTAAAAGAAATGGAGCCAGCTGACCATGAACTAGAACCTCTGATCTACTTCATACAAATACAATTACTGAATATGTGATTTTTTTGTGTGAGTTATTTTACCTTAAGTATTATTTTCAGGGTTTATTCACATTGCATCATGTGCAATTGCATACTAATATATATTTACTTCATTTTTATGACTGAATAATATTTAATTGTATATGCAGTTCACATTTTGTTTATTCAGAGGTTAATACATATTTAGTTGTTGTTACTTTTTGAATGTTGTAAATAATGTTGTCATACATTTTCATGTAAAGTTATTTTTTGTTTGCATAGGTTTTGATCTTTTAAAAACAGGATCTCACAAAACAGTCCAGGCTAACCTTGAATTTGTTATGCCATCCAGGATGGTCTTGAACTTGAAATCCTCATGCCTCCCAAGTGCTGGGATATCAAGAGTGTATCACCACGCCTGGCTTCATGTATTAATTATTATGAGGGTGCATGTTTTTGTTTTTCCTGAGAGTAAACCTAAAATATTTAAATTTCTGATGAGTCACCAAACTGTTCCCCAATAGCAGCAATAACTGAGATACCTACCAACAATGTGTAATGGTTCAATCTTCACAATAGTCTTGTGAACTTTTGTTAACTTCCAGGTGTCTTATATTTATATTTATCATCCTTGTTATGGTTTATGTCTAGTTGTCCCCCCAAAGCCTCATGCAATCATGGGGCGGGAACTACTAGAATTTGAGACATGAGTCATGATCCACTAGGATTATGTGTTACAATTGGTTCCTCCCTGGAGCATGACCTGGGCCTGCCTAGGATATGATTGGCTCCTCCCTAGAGCGGGATCAAGGGCCCATCCTGGGGTGTGATTGGTTCCACCCTAGGGCACAATGGGCCCACGTCAGAGTGACTGAGCACAAAGAGAC
>PVKN010031691.1:0-12433 GCA_004027915.1 Capromys pilorides | reverse complement strand
GAAGGTTTCCCAAGCCTTTCACACCACTCTCATGTCCCCAAAACCTAATGCTCAAGTTTGGTGGTGTTTCTTACTACTATACCAGGAACAAGTATTGGATGTGTGAATTGTATTCAACAGGGCTCTCCAGAAAAAAAAATTAACCAGAGCTAATACATAGTTATCTATCTATTATTTATCTGTCTGTCTATCTATCTACTTACCTATCTGTCTGGGAAGGAGGCTTGGAAGTTGAACTCAGAACGTCATGAATGATAGATTCATGAATGACTCATGAGTGAGTCCTCTACCACTGAGCTGCAGCCCAGAGCTAAGAATGCATATACATTTATTGTTAGACTTGCCCCAGGCATTGAGGAGACTGGGAAGTCCCACCAACTGCTCCTGGGCCTGAGTTCTAGAGAGATGATGGTGTAGATACTGGTCCATGTCTGAAGGTCTGGTAACTAGAAGTGCCAAGGAGAGGAGAAGTCCAGTGTCTCACCTCAAGTAGTCAGAGAAGGAAAAAGGAAGCTGGCTTGGGCTTTCTAATCTTCATCCACCTTTTTGTTCTACCCAGGTTTTCAAAGATTGAATGCCCACCCAGCCTGGGAAAGACTGTCAGCTCAACCCAGTCCATTCATCCAGTGAGAATCTTTACTGGAAACACACTCGGATACACACCCAGAAATCATGTGCAGCATCCCCTGGGACAGCGGTAACCTAGTTAAGTTGACACATAAAGTTAGCACCATGTGAAGTCCCTCTGAAGCTGCATGGCTGCTGTTGTGACCCACAGACACTGAATATGGCAGGCACAGTCCAGAGCACAGCAGCTGGCAGAGCTCTTGCAATCTAGGAGGGATCTGAGGATAACCCTATGCACACCTCACAGAGAGGCCCATAGAAAAGGTACTTCCTAGTGATTGGCTGTGCTCGGCTGGCCCAGCATATGTAGTGACAGCTGAGATTAGAGTTGTGTCTTTGGGGATCACAATAGAAAGAACATGCTGAATGGACACATCTGGGAAAATATTGAGAATATTTTAATTCCTAGTGCAGAGGAAACTGCCTACAGAAATAGATGAAAGAGATTGAGAGATCACGCCCAGCTAGGGCACTGGGGCTGGGAGTCCTGTGGAGAAAGGAGGGCACATGCTTGCTCATCATTTGAGCATTTTGTTCATATTTGATTTTTAAATATCAGATGCGCATGTATACGTGAACAGTGTTGTTTATATGCATGTGTGCATGCATGTGTATGGAGATAAATGTGTGCACATGTGTGTCTACGAATGTGTGCACACAGATCAGCACACACATGCCCTGTCCTCAGCACGAAGGAAAGATGACCCTTGAAACCATGTGACTCAGTGCAGGGGAAGGAAGACCAGTGATGAGGCTACCCCTGCCATCGTGACCTCTAAAGATGACCTTCAGTGGCTCCCCAGTCCTCCTGGACTCTCTTCTGTTCAGTAGGTGCAGGGGTGAATTGGAACAGGAAAGCCAGGCAGAGGGTTGAGGGCAGAGAAGCCACAGTGAAGGAAGCATGGGCGCAGCCCACTCTGCTGGGACAGGAAGACCCACCCCCATCATGGATGCCAAGCACCCTCCACACTCTGGAGTGAGATTTATAATTCATGCTCTCTTCCCCATATCCATTGTGTGCCTCTTCCCCAAATGCACACTCATGCCTAAGGTTCTGGGTGCACATGAGTGCTTTCATTACCATTATCCACTTTCATTTTCCTTGTATTCTTACTGTGATGAATATTATATCTGGTGTGTATATTTGTATGTGTTTGTCAAGAAGAGGTAAGAGAAAGAGGAAGAGTGATTTGTGGAGGTCAGAACAAAGCGTTCACTTCAAGTAAAGGAAATGCATATTTTGCTGTCTGTCTCTGCCTGTCAATGTCTGTCTGTCTGTCTATCTCTCTCTTTCTCCATGCATCTATTCATCTTCCAGCTCTGCATGCAAGGTTTTCACTAAGGCATTATCTTGCAATTGCGACTCATTTGGGAAACCACAATATGAACCTGACAAATTGAAGAAATAATGCAAATTTTATCCTTTATCTTTTTTCAGTGAGGGCAAGCATGAGTTCTGGTGACCTTGTTCATCTGTGAATTAGTCACTGAGAATTCCTGAGGCAGCAGTTTTGTTAACTCAGTATCCTTCCAACTTTCCCCTTTACTTCCTTTCCTTGAGGTTACAGTGCTCACAGTTTCAGCTGCCTTGAATGCAGGAGTGGCCTTGCAATTCGCTCTGCCCAAGGAAGCAGAAGTAGGAAGTTGTTGTGATTCTCAAGAAGGCCTTTGCTTTCTTGACATAATGGACAGCGCTGTCTTCTTTTATTCCTTATTTGTTCTTTTTTTTTTTTCTGGGAAGAATATTAAGTCTGGAGCTCTGGCAGCCATTTCTATGCCACAAATAAGGCTTTGAGAATTAAGAGGCGTGGCCCTGGTGCCCTTTACTGAGAAATCAACAATGCCAGGTACCGCTCAGACTTCAGGTTTAGGCTCCATCAGTGAGGTTTTCTAAGACTCCAAACAGATTGCAATCCCTGGTTGATACGAGGCTAGCACTGGGAAGATGGTAACAAGAGGATGGAACCTCTGGCCGTGGTGCTGAACAGAGCAGCTATGAGTCCAGGAGTTGAGGTCCTCGCCCTGGGTGCTATGGTCATATACCTAGCACATCTGGTTGCAAACCTTGCAAGCTCAGAGCCTGAGCTCAAAGTCCATGGGACACCTCTGTGGCTGTTGATACAGAGTCGGGGGCGGTGCCTACACTTATCCTGCAGGCTATATGCTACGCTGTCTTTTCCAAATTGAGGCTTTACTAAGATAGTGCTAATACCCATTTATATTTTTCTATCAATATTTTGTAAATTTGAAGAGCAAGAGCCTGGAAGAATTCAGATGATTTTCTTCCACGTGTATTTCAGAAACATCAATAACTGCTGGGGGGAGGGGCACCTTCTCCTCATTTAGTTGCAATAAATCCCCCAGTTTTAACTGTGAACATTTCAGGAATGCTAATACTGCAGAGGGAGGGGTGATGAACTAGTGCTCTTGCTGTAGCACCGTGATAATCCCCAAAGAGTAAACAAAAACCTCACTCAGTTCACAGCAGATGAGAACTTTTTTGGCTTCTGTTAGGGGAGCAACGAAGGGGAGAGGTGAGGATATTGGATTGTTTTAAATTTAATTTCTTACTGAGTGAAGCACATGAGCAGATGAAAAATGAGCTCCAGCATATCTTTATGCTTTTTCTAAATATTTCAGTTTTTCTTTTTAAAATTAATTTCATTGGTGCACTTTTGATATGCATAATGATCACATTCATCTGGTTTATCTGATTCTTATAAAATATTATTCAGTAGATGGATTAACTGTAAGTATCACCATTTTATAGATGTGGATTTCAAGGCATAAAGCATTTATTTTTGACGGGCTTAGGTGTGGCTTCTTGGTACTCTGGGAAGATACAACTAATTGTTGAGAACTGCTACAAAAACTAGAAATCCACTGGTCATACCCGACTCTTTTCTGTCCTTAAAGTTTGGTAATAATAAAAAAAAACTTCTAAAAACTGTCTCTAGCCTAGCCTTAGATAACAAAATTAGTAGTTATAGATATTTGCAAATCTATTTGTATTTTTGTTTTATCCAGATGGAATCAGGAGAACAAAAAGGGAATGAAGACAGGAGAATGAAGTACTGAGGAGCTGTTGAGGGCTGGAAAGATGTGGGAGCTCCTGTGTGTATCATTTCAGCGACTGTGAAAAGCACTGTGCAAGCTGGACCATTCATGACTTCTGTGTGGAGAGACAGCTTCAGCAGAGCAAATCACCAGCCCAAGGTTGTACTGGTCATACATCAGGGAAGAGCGGCCATGCTGAGGCGGGCATCTGCAGGGCCCATGAGCTTGCCAAGGGCCCATAGCTTAAAGAAAACTCTGGTCTAAGTGATGACCTGGAAGAGATAGGAACTAAGCATGTGTGAAACACCAGGTTTCTGTTTTCCACCCCTAGGAGAGGGTGAGATTGGAATCAGATGTCTTTCTCCTTCTGACAGCTGCATAGTGCGCCATGGTTTGAAAATTTGAATTGTGTCTTTATGGTCGAATTTCATTTGTTTTCTTTCCTAACTGCATTTCATTTTTTTTGTGATTATTCAAGTCATCTTGAAAGCGACTCAAAATTTTCTTGAGAGATGAGAGAAGAAAGAAGTTAATAATATTTTGTAAACATATATTGATAAGAAATAAGTCCACACGTCGGGATTCATCAAATAGTTACATCACAGTTGCATGACTGTGGAAGAAACTTAGGTGCATCTGGAACTAAAATGTTATTATTTCATGTGAAGAATTGAGGAAACCTTCAGCTGTGCCCTTCTCCTCTCCAACGTGTTCCAAATTCAAGTTTTCTAACATTTTCCTTGTTTGCTGTTCCTGTTTTGTGCCTTCTATTTCCTTACTTTAATGTGCCAACATCTCATGACTTTTAATCTGTAATCGCATTGCTAAAGAGCCTCATGGTGACAGGGTACAGACATAAAATAGTTTTTTTTTATCAACCATACCCCTAAATGCGATATATTGCAGTTTATTTTCAAGTCCCTTAAAAATTAACATTTATTAAGCTATTCTAATTATTTTTCTTGTACTAATAATCTCAAAACTTGCTCATACAAAATATCCATACACTTCATTTGACAAGGGCACAACGAGTTTTCTTCACCAGTAAGGGAGAAATAGGAGTAGACCTAGAACACAGTGTCTGTGTTAATCAGCTTCCTTTCACTGTGATAGGAACAACTGAGACAATAAACTTAAAAAGAGGAAAGGTTTGCAGTAGCTCTACGTTTCTGAGCTTTTGTTCCATGGTTGTTCTTCCTGTTTCTTTGGTTCCATGCCAGGAATGCACTTTCTGGGGAGGAGGCCAGCTCACTGACAGAAGTCGGAATGCAGAAAATAACACAACAAGGGCCAGAGTCCCAACATTCCCTTCCAGGGCATGATCCCAGCTATATAGCTACTTCCCACCAGCACCCATATTCTAAAACTTCCATCACTTCCCAATACTGCCTCCGACGAAGATCAAGCTTTCAATGCGTGAACCTTTCAGAGGCAAAGGACAGCACTGTACTGCTGTGACAGTGTCCCTAAGTGGGCTATCACCTTCAGGGCGTTTCTACACCTTAGAAGCATAGTTTGTTTTAAAAGTCTACCCTCACAATTGACTTAAAAATGTTAACAGATTTATTGAGACATAATTTATAAGCTATATGATTCACCTATTTGAAGTAAACACGTCCATGGTTTGTTTTCTACTCACAGAGTTTTGTCAATGGTGCTATGATCTAGTTTAAAAATACTTCATCAGTCTAGAAAGCAACCCTGTGCCCATAAATAGTCACCCCTTATTCTCTTCAAATCCCAAGTGAACCATTCATCTGCTTTCCTTCTGTATTGGTTGGAATATTCTGGATATTTTGTATCAATGGAGTCATAAAGTATGTGCTTTTCACACCTCTTTTTTCACTGGTTATAAGGATTTCAAGGTTCATCCATGTTGTAGCATGTGTCAATACTTCCTTCTCATGACCAAATAAAAACCCACCATATAGATACAGTACATTATATTTTTATATTCTTCCATTGATGCACATCCAGGTTTTTATTGGCTGATTATGGACAATGCTTTGATGGACAAGTTTCAGTGTGGATGTGTGCTTTCATTTTTCTTGGTTATATGCCTAAGAAAGGCATTAATGAGTTATGACAGTGCTATGTTTTACTTGTTCATAAATCACCAGATTGTATTTCAATGTGCATAGCATTTTGTATTTCCACCAGTAGTGTGTTAATTTATCCACATCCTTGGCAACACTTGAAGGTATCTTTCTTGCATATCTCCATCTTTGTGAGTCATGATTCATTGGGAGAACAGGTTATTTTAAAAATTTATATGATATATCTTTCTATAAAGAAATCACATAAAATATTTACAAAGTAGACTTACAGTGACCACCTGTGGAGTAGGAATGGAAGAATGCAGAATGGCTGCCTGCATGCTGGGCAGTGGGAGGACCCAGCAGAAGACCAAAGGCTTTGCATTTCCCGTAGAGTCCAGTGAGAGGCTGTGTGGGAAAGCCCAGGCATCCTTGCTGGGAGGTTGAGGAGTCTGCGCTGCAAGCCTAAGGGACTAGATGCTAAAATCCAAAGACAGTGGCAGAGGCTGGAGCTTCTCCTCCCACGAAGAAAATGGAAGATATGGCAGACTTCCTTCCGTGCTTTTTTATTCCATCCAGGGAATAAGCTTATTGGTTGGCGCCACCCATAAGGAAGGCGGGTTTTCCCTTCTCAGTTTTCTGCTTACATGGCAATCATTCACAGACACCCCCAGACCTTCAGGCATGTGCCAGGGGTTTCTTATTCAGGGCAGGCTGCTATGTCATAATTAATGATAGCACCATTCAAGTTGGTGTGAAATGGTATGACACTGAGTCCTTCTCTAATGACTAATGATGTCAAACGTTTTACATATGCTTATTGATCATTTGTGCATCTTCATAGAAAAATTCTTTTTGCTATTTTTCTATCTTTTAAACTTTTCATTATTGCTATTATTATTTTATTGTTAAAATGCATTTGATTGTTACAGGGTCTCACTACACACCTAGTACTCATAGTGATCCTCCTGGTTTTAGTCTGTCCAGCGCTGGGATTACAGGCGTGCATCTCGACACCTGAACTCTGGCTGGCTCAGTATGCCCCGGGGCAGGTCTGGCGTGGCCCGTGGCACCAGGGTGGGCACTGCGGTCCCTGTACTTATGTAAGCTTTCTTAAGCAGGTCTTTAGTCCACTCAGCTACCTCACCAGACCCTAAAATTTTCATTATTGACTTATAAGATTTTTAAAAATATATTTTGGACATAAACTCTTTAACAGGTAAGTACATGATTTACAAATGTTGTCTCCAATACTATAAGCTGTCTTTTCAATCTCTTGGTAGAATTATTTCAAGCACAAAACTTTTCAGTTTTGATGAATCTAATTTAAGCTTTATTTTATTCCTCATGCTTTTCTTGAGGGGGTGCTAAAGATAGAACTCATGACCTTGTTCATGCTAGGCACAGGCTCTACCCCTGAGCTGCAGCTTAACCCTTACTTGTGCTTTTGGACCCACCTAAGAAGAAGGCTCTGTCTAACTCAGAGCTATGAAGATTTAATCCCATAATCTCTAAATTCTCTAGCTTCAGCTTTTACAGTTAGGATTTTCATTCACTTTTAGTCCATATTCATGCCTAAGGAAATGGCCCAGCTTTATTTTTTGGCAAATGGATATCCAGGTCTTCCTTTCCATCACGTTGGGAAGTCTTCTTTTCCCATTGAGTTGTCTTGGCTTTCTTGCCTGAAATCAATTGACTATCAAAGCTGTTTATTTTTGTGCTTTCTATTTCACTGACCTACATGTCTAGCTACACTTACATCAGCTTTGAAGTAGGGTTTAAAATCTGAAATTTTGAGGATGCTAACTTCATTTTCTTTTCATTTTCAAGGCTTCCTGGCTCTTCTACTTCCCTTGTAGCTTCATTATAAATTTTAGAATAATCATCAATTTCTGCAAAGAAACAACTCAGATTTTTCTAGGATCACAATGAATGTGTAATTTGTGGAATGTGACCATCTTGGCAGTACTGTCTTCCCTACCATGAACACGGGGTAGATACGTTGCTATTCACTGGGGCCTTCCTTTTGTCTCTTGTGACAGTTTTTATGGTTTTCAGGTTACATATTTTATATTTCTCTGTGAAATTTATTTCTGAATATATTCATTATTTTGTTTCAAATAGAATTTCTCACTCGAATTCATTTTTCAGGTTGTTTATTGCTTGTTTTTCTATGGTGATCTTGTATCTAAGAACTTACCAGATTTGATTATTAGTTCTCATAGTTCTTCAGTGGATTTAGTAGGACTTTCTACCTAAAAGACCATACCATGGGCAGATAGATACATATGACTCTTCTTTTTTAATGTTACAGTTCTCGCTTTTCTTTGTGCTCAATTTCCTGGCTGAAGTCTAATGAATCTTGATTGGAAATGATAGGAACAGACATCCGTGTCTTGATGCTGATCTTATGAGGAGGGCTTTTAAGTTTTTATGTTACATATGATATCAGCTGTTGGTGTGTTTTTGATGCTTTATATCAGGTTGAGAGAGTTCTTCTCCTTTCTCTCCTGCTCCTCCTGCTCCCCCTTCTCCTCTCCCTCCTTGTGGTCCTCCCCTCACTCTCCCCCTGTTCCTCCTCCTCCTCCTCCTTCTTCTTCTTCATTGTCTTTTTTGGTACCAGGAATTGAACTCAAGACTTTTCACTTTCCAGAAAGGTGCTGTGCTGCTGAGCTACCTCGCTAGTCTGAAAAAGTTCTCCTTATTCCTTGTTTCTTTTACATTTTTAAATCATGGAAAGATGTTGGATTTTTTACTTTTTTCCATATTTATTGAGGTAACTGTGTGGCTTTCTTCCTTTTATTTTATTAGTGGAGTGCATTATTTTAATTGATTTTCTGATGTCAAAACTCCCTTGTATTCCCAAGGTAGATCCTACCTGATCATGGTGAATAATCCCTTTTACATAGCTGGTAGCATGTTGTTTTAACTTTGTATCTATATTTGTAAGCAGTATTTGCCTGTAGTTTTCTCTGGCTGTATGTATTATATCTTCTTGGTGGAGAGGCCCATTTATCATTCTGAAATAGCCATTTTTAGTTCTAGGAACATATTTTTTATTTTAAAGTATATTTTGCCTAATATTAGTATAGTTCACGCTCAACTGTTCCTGTTTGCATTATATCTGTTTTTTTGCACTTTAATTGTTAACTGCTTTTATTCTTAACATGTAAAGTATACTTTACATAGATTGCATGACATCAGACTTTGTTTTCTAAGGAGGGATGCTGGGAATCAGGACCTCGGCAAGCACTCCGTCATTGACCAACACCCTATTGTAAATCCTGTCTGGTAATCTGCATTAATTGGGTTGCTTATTTGCATATGACAACATTATCAGTTCGTTTGGATTTTCCTTCAATTTTTTAATTTCCATAACCCAGTCTCACTTAGCTGTTTTCATTGCATTAAGAAGAGATTTCGTAGAATATTATTTCAACTTTTTTAATCGGTTTTAAACTTCAAATGTCTCAGAGACTTAATTTATCTCAATTCTCCACTTTGGTGGGGCCCCATGATTAGGTCTTTAATAGGGCTTTCCCCAGTTTTTAAGAGATTTTAGCTTTGGTTGTGTTCACTTAATATAAGGTATTAACAACATAATATTAAATCAAATGTAATTCTTAAAATCAATGATATAGAAATGATATATTATCACAAAATGAATTATACCTTTAGGATCAAATTTAGCAAACATAAAAACTTCTACATATTAAAAGTTACTTAATCATTCATGTATAACTCAAATTTACTACATAATATAAATCCTAAATTATCATGAAAGATAAATAAGTGAATCTTTATTCCATTTACCTAAGACTTCACTGCAAAATATCACTTTGAGGCAAATTCTACACTATCATCATATGTGGAAAGAATCTGAGACCACACATGCGCTGCATTGTGTCCATTTCCCCAAATTCCTACATTGAAGCCCTGGGCCCTCAGCACCTCAGAAAGCACCTGTCATTGGGGACAGGATCCTCACAGAGGAAAGGTCAAGCGAGTTTAGTAAGAGCAACCGCAGTCGACCTGATCAGTGGCTCTGTGAGGAGAGACAGAGTGGGAAGAGACCACGTGAAGATGGAGCAAAGGCAGCATCTTGCAAGCGAGGGCCAGCGCTAACAGGGGAAACTGAGGCTGCTTCAGCCTTGATCCCAGGCTTCCGGTCTCCAGAATTGTGAGACAATGAATTCATGCTGCCTAAGGCCACCTAGCCTGCAGTACTTTGTTATGGCTCCCAAAATGAATAAACATAGGAAGTCTTAAAGAACACTTGGAGCAAAATAGAACACACTCTCTCTTCCTCCTTTGTCCTTCTCCCTTGTCATCCATCCCTCTTTGTGACCTGCTCAGAGGAGGGCCTCTTCTGCACCAAACCTGGGAGTCACAGTGTGGGTCGAGGGAGGGAGAGTAGGTCTTGAGACCAATGCAGCAGATTTTCAGTACACTCTTAAGATTGAGTAGATATTTTTTGAATAGATGTTTCTTTTTGCCATGTTTCATTAAAACAAGTTTTACAGACTTAAGAATTTTATGTTCGCTGGTTGAAATGAATGTCAGTTCCCCATGTTCAGTCCTTTTACCTTCCTGTCAGGCTGCATTTCTCATTTCCTCCTTCCTTTCTTCCTCCCTTCTTTCTCTCCTTCCACTATATCTTAATGAAGGCCTTGAGGCCCACCAAGATCACATCCTTAATCTTGAAAACTCTTGGGGGAATAATTTGAGAAGTGTGGAGATTCACGAACATTAAACGTGGACTCGGAAAGTGCTTGGAAAGAAGTTGGTATTGGAGGGATCAGAAAAGTTCTTTATATAAGCGAATATTAAGGTAAAAAATACTGCATATTCTGTACCTTTAAGGATTATACTTCAGGAGAAAATTTGCATCTACTGGTTTCAGTACACCACATTCTGGATTTGACCCCAATTCTAAGTCATAATTCTTTCAAATTTACAAACATGATATGCATTATTGCTTTTCTTTTAATGAATTTAAATATTGGTCTAAACCAGTAATGAAGTAACTACCATTACTGTCTTTTGCAAAGAGTGAGTTAGTGGACTTCATTTTGTAGGTATTACATGCTGTGTATTCTAAAGTTGCAATTTGTTTACATTTTCTTCCAAATTATTTGTGTTACTGTATCATGAAATTGAATAATGATTTTATAATTTTCTTTCTTAAAAATAGCCTCAATGGTTGTTCTGAAAATAGAGGAAGATGAACCATCTCTAATTCACCATGTTAATCATGAATGCTTGGGGGCATAATATTTAGCAATGAAAGTATTAAGAAAATGATCATCCCAAATGATACATATTCCTTTTTTATGTCTGGATGTTTCTGTAACTCAAGAAATGGAGGTTAAGTGTCTTCTGTGTCTGAGACTTATTCCAGGGACACAAATGTGCTTCTTCATCAGTCTATTGTGAGAGTGGGTGACTTGGCTAAGAAACTACCTCTGGAGAGGTTGCAATAAATATCAGAGATGAGAATAAGTCAAATTTATTTGAAGGCCTGGGAAGTGCACAAGGGGAATGACACTGAGATTCATATCGTATATGCTTTAGGTACAAAGTTAATTGCTTCTGTTTCTATGTTCTTTGCACTTTCATTACATTGTTTGTTTTGTCCAGCCTTAGTGCACTTCACTGCTTTATTTGCTTATCGGATTAGTCATGAAGCTTTTTGAGGACAGGGACCTTGTCACAACTGTGCTTGCTTCACAGCCCTCTGATATTTTTCTGCTCTCGGTTGTTACTACTCTGTTGCCAAGAATATGCTTGTTTAATTAAATTCAGCACAATTAGGGAAAGAAAATTAAGCAGCAGCTGAGAGATCTAATCTATGGAGGTCAAAATATCTTGCATGAGAAGATGTAAGGATAAGAGATAAATGGGAGAGAAATCACATTTTTTCCCCCTGAAAAGAAATGAGAGCACAAATGAAGATAAGATCAGGAATTATGAGACAAATTTTCCCTCTTAAAAAACATTTTAAAACTGAAAAATGGAGACTAAACAGTTTAAAGTTTTCAATGTAACTCAGTATACATGCTGTGTATAACAGTCATCACAATCAAGTCAATATATCCGTCACTGGTCCTGGTGTACATTAGATACCCAAATGTCCTCATTGCTTAACTAAAAAGTTCTCTGTTATCACTATCCTTCTACCCCTTCAACTCCTGGTAGCTACCTTTCTACTCTTTGCTTTGGTGAGTTTGGTTTTATATTTTACGTGTAAGTGAGATAAGCCAGTATTTTATTTGATTTTCTGTGCTTGTGTCTGATTTGGGAGAATGTTTTTTGAATACCACAGGGGGCTATGAAACACACACACACACACACACACACACACACACACACACACACACACGTTCTGCAATTAAGAATTGACTGGACTAATTAATTTATTCTCATGAGAATAGGCTCCTTCTAAACATCACCATGGGTTAACTACAGTGCTCACCCATGGTAGGCTGTGCTATGTGGTACAAATGCATAAAGAAAACTTGGTTTCTGCCTTAAAGAAGTTTTTCAAAATGCAAGCAACAAAAACAGATCAGCCCTTCTTCTCATTACTGGGCCTGCTAATTCCCCTGATACAGTGTGAGACGGGCCCTGGTTCTGAAGTTGTTGTTGTTGTTGTTGTTGTTGTTGTTGTTGTTGTTGTTGTTGTTGTTGTTGTTCTTCTTCTTCTTCTTCTT
>PVKN010031690.1:0-12345 GCA_004027915.1 Capromys pilorides | reverse complement strand
GATTGTTTCTTAGATGAATTCAACTCTCTCTCTCCCCGCTTCCCTCCCTTCCCCCTCCCTCTCCTTCTCCCTTTCCTTTTCCCTCTCTCTCTTTCTTTCTTTCTTTCTTTCTTTCTTTCTTTCTTTCTTTCTTTCTTTCTTTCTTTCTTTCCTTTGCTGCCAGGGACCAAACTCAGACATCACACATGTTAGGCAGGTATTGTGCCACTGTGCTACATCCTCAGTCCCAATTCAGGCTTCTTTTGTTTGGGGAAAACACTGAAGCATCTGGAATGCTAACATAAACTTGGGATTTTCCAGCTTTGAGGAAGTGGTTGAAGAGATTTCTTTCCTGTGGAGATCTTATTTTAGAATCCTGAAACAATTTAAGTATAAAAGCCTCAAGTTTATCTTTCTTTATAGCTGAGTAATATTCTATTGTATAAAAATGCCACATCTTTTTTATCCATTCCTCAGTTGATGAGCATTTGGGTTGCTTCTAAGTTTTAGCTATTCCAAATAGCAGCACAATTTGGAATAGCTAAGTCTTAGAAACAATCCAAATGTCCATCAGCTAAAGATCATACTCCTAAGTGAAATAAATCAGATCCAAATGTGTAAACATTGTATTGTCTCCTTCATGTAAGAAACTGAAAGAGTAAACCCACAGATACAATAGACATTGTGAAAGAGAAAGAAATTACTCAAGAGGAAAGAACTAGCGGCATGAGGGAAAGGAGAAAGGAAAGAAGGGAATATTTTATATATATATATATATATATATATATATATATATATATATGATTGTACTACCAATTTCTGTTGGTTTATTGAAGGGTATGACAGCTGGGTGCGGTAGTGCACGCCTGTCATCCCAGTACTCAGGAGGTTGAGACGGGAGGATCCTTACAAGTTGGAGACAATCCTGGGCTACAAATTGAGCTCAAGGCCAGCCTGAACTGCATGGCATGACTGTCTCAAAAAGACAAATAAAATTTAAAAAAAGAAAAGAAGGGTACAGTGAATGCCTAATTGACCAATTTTACACACCTATATCAGGTAAGCTGAATAACTGCTTTCAAAATAACAATATGCAATGTAACGACCATTGTTGATTTTCTGTCATTTTACTTTGAAATTCTGTATCATTTTTATTATTTTTTAAAATTCTCTCTCTCTGTTTTTTTTTAACGAAAGGAATCCTGAAACTAGGGATGAAAAATATGTTGTATGGGCCCTGTGCCCTCCAGAGCCCTGGACAGCCTGGGCTAACAAGTCCAGGAGCACTGTTTGCAGAGCCCATCACAGAGTTCTGTATAAAACATGGCTTCCAAGCAACTACAACCAAACAATCTGAGTTCAAGAGGTGCGTGGTACCCTGCGCATTGTGGGTTCTGGTATTAGCTTGATCTTCCTGTTCCTTTGGAACCAGAATGACAGAACAGACTCTTCCTGGCCAGATCCGCTATATCCAGGTCCCTGTGGGCTGTCTCAACATACTGATGACGTGAGACGCACTTACAGTCATCAGCGACTGCAGGTCAACGCTGTCTCTGATTCTGCCTTCATCCCGGGCTTTATTTGCAAGATTTCCAAACCAGATGAATGGAACCCAGTATTTCAGATGAGGAGATTTGTGATGGTCAAACAATTTCCTTTCTTCTGGTGTCATAAAACCTTAAACAAAATAAAAACAGCTAGATTATACAAACTTAGTTTAGCACTGATACATGATCATATTTTCAGTCTCCCGCAGAATCATATGGAGGGGTACTGAAGAGATACAAAGGTTCCTAGCCAAGTAGTGTATCCCCAGATTTTGATTTGCTTGGTTGTCAGTGTGCTTTTGAATCCTCACGGGTGACTTAGTGGAACAGGATCCTTGGTCGTGGCGTGCTTATAGCTCTGCAGGAAACTCTGATATATAGCAATGATTGACAAAAATCAGTGTTCTGACCAAGGAAGGTTTTCTTTATTCAGTATCTGAAATAAAGAGAAACTATCGCAAAGCCAATATGTATCAATAGGAGTATAGTTTAAGATTATATGAAAGTTATTTATGTTCACTTAGAAGGCTTCTATCCAGGCCTGGAAAATGGTGCCCTTTATGGAGGGAGAAAAAAAAAAAAAAAAAAGGAAAAGTAATTTAGAGAGCAAAATAAAAGATGCTAGGAGAGAGGTAGACATTGTGAAGGGAAAAGGAAGTAAAATGACTAAGATGTATGAATCTCCCAAGATGAGCGCAACTGTTATGTAACGCAAACATAAAAAATGTAAAAAAAGAGAGAAGCTAAGGCGTGCATTTGACCTGCCTTAGCTTTACGTCTGAAGATTTGCTGTAGCTGTTCTTTAGCTGGAAACCTATCTGTAGATATTTCATGTCAATTGCCTAACAGTTATATTCTTAGGATTTATAGTGTAAATAATGATTCCTCTTAGACTGCTGGCTGCAATCTCTGTAATTTGACCAAAGAATAACTTTGACTGTAGTTATTTTTTATTCAGGGGCATGGATCTCACTGTGCTAGCGCCTCCATTCCTGGCTTCTAAGCAGAAAGCAAATATACAGAGTGAAGTGTTATGTAGTGCCAACACTAAGGCACTAAGTTCTTAGTGCCTTAAGAGTTCTTCCCTCCGTGTAGCACACTATCCTCCACCTGCCCTGAGTACGGGGCATGAACCCAGGACCTCACACAGGCTGGGCAAGTGCCCCATCACTGAGCTGCATCTCTACCCACTAATGAAATTTATTTAGAGAGAGAATCTCACTAAGTTGCTCAGGCAGACCTTGAGTTTTTAGTCCCCTTGCCTCAGCTTCCTGTGTAGCTGAGATTATAGGTGTGCACTGCTTGGCATGGCTAGGACATCTATTATTGGAACCAGAAGAGGGAAGGAAGCTGGCAAGTTTTCAGCCTGAATTTATTGAAAGACAGGTGATGGCTCAGATATTAATCTATGCTCTCGGAGCACAGAGGTGGAGCTACCTTTGCCATTCCTTGCAGGGTCACATATTTTATTTAAAGTAATCTCATCATTGGGAATCAAATTACATAGTTATTTGAAAGAAAATGTCTAGGTTGTTAGCCAAATCCACTCAAAGAGCATTTTTAATGAAACAGAATTTGGCCCTCCTCAGCACTTCAAGTAATATTAACCAAAGACCAATACTTTTTTCACAATCGAGTCATTAACTCAGCTTTAAGGCTATGTTAATTACAGTTATTAATTGCTACCATTTGGTAGTCTATCATTTGTCTGGTTTCCTGCCAACCTGTCTTTTTCAAATGTCCGTCCTGATGTTATGCTCCTTCAGGTCCTATCAAACCCATGGTTGGTATGGCAATTTTGTCCTGCCTTCGTGTGTGCTTAGAATTTTTCTTGGAATCTCTTTTCCTTCTGGCCAGCTCAGCTATGCTCAGCAGTTTTCATATTGCTTAGCCCCAGAAGTATCTTCTTTACTACTTCTAATCAGAGTAAAACATCTATATCTGTCAATATAAATATATACTTGCATTGACTTACAACTTGAGTTATGGCTTGATAGAGTGGGATCTGATATTTGAAGGCAAAATTTTCTTGCTCTCAAGCCAAAGGACAAATTAATTCTATTGACAAACCCATCTGGTCATCATAGATTATGTCTTCTCTATAGTTGCCCTATTTTTTCTTGGTTGAAGCTGAGGCAGGTGTTTTTTGCCTTTTATGCACAGAATCAAGAGACGCTCAATTGGCAGGACTAAAAAGTCTGTGTTTCAAAAATTGAAAGCAGAATGGATTTGATGCCAGTCCTTTCTGAAAAAGAAAGTTGTGTATTCAGCATCTGAGCCCCTTCTTGGAGGAGGGATGACTTTTTCAGAAAGACTGCAGTGTGCCTGACTCGTGTTCATCTCTGTGCTTTCTAAATATACACAACAAAGCCACTCTTCAACTAGACCTGTTCTTTAAATATAATGCTAGAGGCTTAGACATCCCTGTCAACTGACAAAGTCAAAGGGAGGCAAAATGAGATCGAGAGGGAATGGAATCACACGGTGACACATGGTGACACATGATGACAGTATTATGCAAATGTCAAGTGCCTAGAACTTCATTTGCCCTAAGTGCACACATTTCAGGCAATTTGCAGATAAAATTAGAGGGATTAATTGATATGCCCTAGGGCAACGGTTCCTAAACTTCACTGCATATCAGAATGGTATTGTAACCCAGTGTGTGAAGGCAGCAGACAGATACCAGTATTTTAAAATTATCTCCAGTGAGTGATTGGAATGTGTGGCAGAGTTTGGGGGAAAATGGCTAGCTTTGGGTATTTCAACATTCTTAGTTTGAGCCAAACGTCCTGCAGTGCTTCTGGGAGCTTGTATAAAGGTGTGTTCCTTGTTCTTAAGCCTCAATGTCTATGATTCCCTAGGATGCCTGGAAAACTACAATTTACATAGACTTCCTCAATAATCCAGTGATTAGGATCTGCAGTCGTACTTTCAGAAACAGCAAGATGCGTGGATTTAAACTCATAAAATAGAACTGCGATGGAACTTCAAACACTGGAGACTGTCTAGCTGGGCATTAATGCAAGGAGACAGTACTGCTTGGCACGTTCTCTCCTGTGCAGAGCAAGTGCACATAGGCGACTCAAGTTTCACTCACAAGATGACATTCGGTCTGTTCCGGGCTCATCATGTGAGACTGTAGGGGGAACTGACTCAGCCTCTGAAAGTTCAGCCAACAGAAAAAGCTGGCACCACTGTGAATTCCACTGTCTCCTTGGCCATTCTTCCTGTAACACAGGACAGTTGGGGATTTCGAGATGAGCCCCAGAGCCTTGGGAGGGGTCAGGAAAAGCCATGGCAGACCTCTGGGCAGAACTGCTACACAGAATTCTATTGATTTTACTTCGGGAAAGAAGAGACCATCACCAAGGAAATGCTCCATCTATGCCAAAGACTCACATAGGGTTCACCTTCCAGGCAGCGCACCTGAAGTCAGAACTTGTAATGGAACAACCGCTTGGCAGCCGGGGTACTCCTTGGCTATGCTGATGTCCTGCAGCTGTAAGAACCACTGAGGTCATGGTGCCTCATCACTCCTGTTAGTTACAGAACAGGTTCATGGAACTTTAGGTTAAGATTTACAGGGTTTAAGAAAGGTAAAGGGTGCTTTGTCCCTAAACTTACTGACATCTAACCACTCTTATGAGCTGTCTGCTACAGAAGGAAACCATGTGCTCCAAAAAGATAGAAATGTAGGCGGATGATGTTTAACTTTATTATATAATATAATATTTGTGCTTGTCTCTTAAAATAATTGATGTATAACAAGATTTATAGTGATTTTTAGTGATTCTTGAGGACAGGAACCACGTTCATTCTTGGCAGTAGTTGTGTTTGTTTAATGGAGCAAATGCATGATTCTGGTAATTTTGAAGAAACTGATTTTTTTTCTCTTGATGTCTATGAAATACTACATAAAATTATTTCATCCAGGCTGATACTATAATACAAGCTTTTGACTGTGGTCAGCATTTAAACATCTAAATTAACAAAGATAGGGCCAGCGATCTAGCTCAGCGATCTAAAGTGTCTGCCTAGGCAGCTGCAGGAGACCAAGGTTTGACCCTCAGCACCACATGCCATGCTAATCCCACCTTTAGGGCAGGCTGGGCCAGCCAAAATAATAATAATAATAATAATAATAATAATAATAATAATAATAAATTAACAAAGATGTAGAATTGCATGCTTGACTTGTGACAAGTGACTTCTCACAGGGCATTCAGATGACTAGAATTTTCCACCATAATTTCTCTGATACACAAATTGGCAGACTACATTGCAATGTCTTTGATGAGTAACAGGTAACAGAGCAGCTTGGAGACTTTTCCGTGTGACACACATTATTTTAAATTCAATTGTTATATTTTTATTTTAATATATGAGTAGCAACAATCTTTTATTTTGAGAAATTAAACCTGTAACATCAAAACCATATATATATATATGATACATATATACATATATGTGTATCTGTATGACTTGACTTGCGGTCGCTTCACTTGCCACAGTGATATGACTTGACTGCTAACATGAAAGCAAGAAAAGTTTGGGGACTAGCAGGTAGGCGGCCTGGCTCATTTCCCCAGGGGCATGCTGGAAGCTGCAGAGGAGCTGCTGGTTGCATTCTCCCTGCCCTCTCCCTCCCTTCCTCCTGGCCAGCACTGAATCTATACAGGCATAGTCTTCTCTGAAGCAGGAGGGAGAAGTGAGTGCAGGGACATTCGTTTGCTTTAAGCCCATTATTTCTGAGTGTGATCCAGTGACCATCTGCCTGGCAGCTGGAATTTGTTAACTGCCCTGCTTCCTGGACTCCGTTCCTGACCTCCTGAATCAGAACCTCTAAGATCTGGAGATCTTCATGTTTTTGTCTTATTGCCTGACATTAACGATATCGAATGCACACTAAAGTTTGTGAATATGCGCTCATGTAAAGGAGTCATACGACAAGGCGTTCTCTGCCTTCGGCATTGCCCTACCTGATGGTGTGCACCTGCTCTGTGTGTTCGCAGCAGCAGCAGCAGCAGCAGCAGCAGCAGGACAGGAGCCTCTGTCCCCAGGCTCAGGGTATCTACATTTCCATCATTCCTGAACTTCCCATCCTTCCCAGAAACAATGGCCCAGCCAAAGGACAGCCAGGCAAGCACCCAACTGGAGGAACTTGGAAGCAGATTCAGTACAGACTCTGAGTCAGCCCTGTCTGCGGGCAGAGCAGGAGGTGCGGTGAGTCAGCACTGCCCTGGACAGGAGGAGCAGGCCCGGCGCAGCTGGCAGGGCCCGGCCTTTGCAGCATCTCTGCCCGTGTAGAGGGTAGTGGCTTGGGCCTCTGCTCCACGGGCGAACGCACAAAGCTTATGCTTCTGTGTCCTCTACCCCTCTCCTGAATTTTGAAAAAGCACCCGAAGTTAACAGAAGTGCTGAAGCCAGACGAGATGGCGCATGCCTACCATTTCACTACTCAGGAGCTGAGACAGGAGGATCACTGTGAGTTCAAAGCCAGCCTGGGCTACATAAGTGAATTTAAGGCCAGCCAGAACTACATTGTGAAAACTGTCAGAAGAAAAAGAAGAAACGTGCTGGGGCCTTTTTCAGAGGTACTTAGGGATGGTCTCACAGTGTGGGGATAGGCTGGGGTCTCATCGGATTTCCCTGTCCAAACAAACCAACCAAAAATTTTGTCAGAATGATGGTTATGTCTAATTTGCTCTAATTCAACTCTCCTGGCCAGAATGCCATCAGAAGCCACCCTTTACAATTCTGGAGCAACTGGTGAAAATCTTGATTTTACCCTTTCTTGATTGTTGCTTCTTTCTTTCTTTCTTTCTTTCTTTCTTTCTTTCTTTCTTTCTTTCTTCCTTTTTTTCCTTTCTTTCTTTCCTTCTTTCCTTCTCTCTGTTTTTCCTCTCTCTCTCTCTCTCTCTCTCTCTCTCTCTCTCTCTTCTATATTTAGAAGAGAGAGTCTAGAGGGTCTACAGAGTCTCACTATGTAGATCCAACTCATAGTGATCCTCCTGTTTTTAGCTTTCCAAGTGCTGGGATTATAGGCACACACCACCATACCCAGTCTCAATCACCATTGCAGCATGCCTGGGGGCAGGGTCAGCATGGCAAGTGGGGGACTGAACCACGGTAGCTGCGCTCTGCCTAAGCAGGCACTTTAGATTGCTGAGCTATCAGGCTGGCCCTTGTGGCTACTTTCTTAATTGTTGCTGCTTGTTGTTTTTAACAAGCTGGTGTTTGCCAAAGCCTTTACTCTGGGGGTAAGAAAAGAACTTTAAAAAATAAATATCCCAGTGGTGACACATGTCTGTAATCCCAGCACTCTGGAAGGCTGAGGCAGGAGGATGCCAACTTTGAGCTCAGCCTGGGAAATTTAGCAACTGAGACCCTCTCTCAAAATAAAAAAACATAAGAATGGGCTGGGGATGTTGCCCAGTACTGCAACAAACAAGCACACCAATGCCCACAAAAGATCCAATACCCCCCAATACACACAACATGACACGGAAGCATGTTTTAATGCAGACCCTTGGGCTACACCCACAGATTCCGATACAGCAGACCTCAAGTGGGGCTCAGGAATGTGCATTTCAAATAAATAGCTCATGTTAGTCAGGACGTGGGTCTGCAGCCACACCCTGGAGACACGGGAGCTGAAATGCATGTCGAGGAGTGCACAGCTCATCTCCAGGCTCCCCTGAGGTGTGGGGGTCTTGGTGGCCTGGAGAGAGAGGCATTCCAATGGCCCAGATGCCTGTGGGAGGGAAGAGGTCTGGAAGCGAGCACGGGCAGACGTCTGTGTGAGTCTGACGAGGAAGAGGTCCCCAAGTCATGAAAAGAGTACCCAGGGGGAATGAGGTCGTGTCACCCTCCTCCTGCTCTCCCGTTGTACTTGCTCCTCAGCCTGGATGTCAGGTCACCCCTCTCACCCACTTAGCTGGACCCAAGGCCCAAGGTGTCTCCACTGCCACCCATCTTGGCTTCCTCCCCATGTGCTTTTCATTTGGAGCTGACATGAGGAGGATCTGAGTTGCTTTGAGAATTGGGCCTGGTGTTGACTTCTGTTAGAGTGCACTGTCATTAGCCCCAGGACGTGCCAGGACTAGAGAAGTATTACTCTACTCAGCTAAGCAAGCTTTGGTTCCCACTCAGCAATTTGGATGGCTCACATCTTCTCTCTCTCTCTCTCTCTCTCTCTCTAGAAGTGACAATTCTTAAAATGTTTGATTCTTGAGATAGTAGGGTAAGAAAACAAACACATCTGAGAGCATTTTCAACTTGGTTATTCTGAAGCAGCGTGCTACTTTTTACATGTAGAGGACAGATGGCAGGTAATGTGTGCGCATTACCACCGGGATCCTTGACTGACAGGCTCCTCCTACCCCATGACTCTTTCCTACTCTACCGCAGATCCCCTAACCACAGCATTGACGTTTCTCCTCCTTATTTCCACCTTGACTTTCACAACTTCCTGATCAAAGTAGATCGAAGGAGCTTGGGATGTCACATTCACAATGAGTCTTCTAAAGCGATCAAAGTGCTATCTGATGCTTGTGCTTCAGATGATTTTTAAATAGCAAGAAATCACATAGCCCTTACAGAGTGCCAAGCATTGCTCTCAGTTATTTTGCCAATTTTGTTTTATTCTGTTTGTCTTTTTGAGACAGGGGTTCGCTATATAGTTCAGCCTGGCCTTGAACTCACTTCATAGCCAAGACTAGCCTCAAACAGCAATCCTCTTGCCTCAGCCTCCCAAGTGCTGGGATTACAGGCATGCACCACCACACCTGGCTTATTTTTCAGACATTAACTCATTCAATTCTCATAATAAGCCTATTAGGCAATAAGGTAGGTACTATTATAATTTATTATAAGGCCATTTTATGGGCGAGGAAAATGACATTAGTAACAGGCGTGAGGTTAAGCAGCAAGTAAAGAATAAAGAATTCAAACTCTTAGTGCTTTTAGCTATTCTCTACCTGCCCATATGAGGAGAAAGAACACACAATAACAACAAAAGCCACAGAAAACTCCCAAAACAGACAAATATTTTTTAACAATGATAATAACTATTTTCAAGGACATGTCAGGAAAGGAAACTGGAAATTCCTGTCTAATTGCAAACTGTATTCACTACAAAGGCAACATCACCTCATGGTTCTTACATTATCTTTCTGTGTGAAGAATAATCTCATTTAATCCCCACCCTACTGAGGGCTTCTCTGCTAAATATTTGCACACCAAAGAGAACCATACTTCAAGTAGTTTATTCTGAGCGCTCTGTCTGCAGGAGCCCAGAGAAAATCACTGGGTTATCTACCCTGAGGCACTCAAGGAAGGACAGATCCACACAAAAATAGCCTTTAGCTGTTGCCTTGCAGAGCCCACTCAGAGGAAAGGCAACTCAGCAGATTTCTACTGGAATCTGCTTATGCTTTGAGAAGTGCCTCATGACAGGGGTTCCAGGCCCTAATTTTAATCTTATCTCTACAGTTAAGGAGCTGTGTGAGTCAGGGCAGGTGCTAACTTCTCCACATCAGTTTTCTGTCTTTTTCATGGTTTCCTGAGGTCCGCATGAACTAGTCACAGGATAATTATACGCTGTAAAGAATTAGAGAGCTGTAAGGTAACATGGCGGGTTGTTTCGCTATGACCATTGCTATTACATTCTCTTAAGGCCGTGTGACTATCTGCTGAGGGGAAACACCATATTTTAGTTACTTCTCAAGGCTGTTTCTGTCCATAGTAGGTGATCAATACATGTTTGTAAAGGGTTAGTCAGCCAGCTCAGCGGACTAACGCGCCTGCTTAGGCAGACACAGGGATGGGGAGTCGAACCCCAGTGTTCTGTGCCGGCCCCGCCCCAGGGCGCACTGAGATGGCGCTTGAGTCTGAGCGTGGTAATCCCAGCTCTTGGGAGGCTGAAAACAGGAGGATCACTACGAGTCCAATCTACATAGTGAGACCCTGTAGACCCTGTACTAAATACATTTTTAAAAATGCATGTTTGTTGAATGAATAAATAAATAGAAGACATTCTCAAAACAATTTTGGAGGTCCCCATGCCCACTGAGAAGACCCTATGGAAGGAAAAACCACTCACAGTACCTGCTTCAACCACGTGGTCCATGGTGGGAAACCTTTTGTACACAGCTGTACTGACAGAGCGGAAGATGAGCAGCGATGTGAGATTCACGTAGCGCATCAGCGTCCTTCTGAGCAGGCGCCCATGCTGGTCCCTTCCGTGAACACTGCTGGAGATGAGGAACATCAGTCTATCGGGCCAGGGCAGATTCACAAACTGGTTCCACCATCGGTTCACTACCAGAGTAACATAAAATCCTGCAGGATACAGGACAGCACAAAGTCATTGCTTATAGTAAACTCATTGGAGATACTGATTTTTTAAAGCAGAATTTTAGCCTTTTTAGGGGTTGGAGGATATAAAAATACATTATTATTCATACCTTAAGATTTTGCCCTCTAGGAGGAAAAAAAATGTCATTTCTACCTGGCAATGCCAAATTCCCAGTAAGTGGGTTTTAGAATTCAAATATTAACAACAAAGTAGAAAGTTAGTGAAGACAAGGCACAGTGGTCCAACAGCAGGTTATTACCTCGCGCTTGCTTGCTGTTAATTTAGCAAAAGCAACCTTGAAGGCAACACATCTTAGGGTTGAAGCTTGCTGTTCTATCGCAAGCGACGGCTTTTTAGGCATGCCTTGCACCTCGGAAACACTCTCATGCAGGCTTGTCGGTGCCACCCTAACGGGGACAGCTGTGTGGCTGCATTCTGCGTGAGACCTGTACTTACCCAGCACAAAGGTTACTGGAATTTGTTCAGCATATCTGTCACAGTAAATTGATAATTTTTCAAAGTAACGTTTTTGGGCTCCTGTAAGTAACAATCTGGAGCAAAAATAAAATGCACAGCCCTTTATGATATGATACTTCTGCACCTGCACTGCAGGTGACGTAAGTGCAGACTATGACGCACAAATAATGCTTGTTTTTAAAGGAAAAATAGCCATTTCCTTTCTCTAAAAGCTGTTGTGCCGTCGAAGCTTTTTACTTGCTTAACATTTCAAGTACTGAAGTTTTTGCACATAAATATTACTGACCATGAAATACAGTGATACTTTGGTTCATGAACTTGATTTGGTCTAGGATTTTGGAGAAGGCAGCCATGTTTGTGGTCATCTGGGAGGGTAGGTGCAGTTGCGTTTGTTACGCATGTAGAGTTTGCCAACAAAAATGAAATTTGGCCAAGTGCTTTTGTTTATAAACAAATAAAAGTGTTTATGAACGGAAGTACCACTGTAGTGGGATTCGTTAGTCATTTTATTTTTAAAACTGGATAATTTTAAAGTTTTGTGTAATCATTTCATTGGATGTGGATATACAATATATTATAAAGTAATCTATATATGTTATGAAATAAAATATATATTAAAAATCCATTTTCAGTTATTACTCAGGAATACTAAAAATGAGAGCATTGATTAAATGTCACTGAGTTAAGTCATTATTAAATAATAGCATTTGGCATCTTGACTTTACTTCCTCTTGAATATGCTGCTTAGCACATTTCGTTTATACATGCTTTACTTCAACAGACCTTATAGTTATTTAAAATCCCATAGTTATCTGAAATATAACTAAAACAAATTTCACAATTAAAGGTGAAAATTTTTAGTTTTACACTTGGTCATTGTCTTAAAATGTTTATTATAGATCTGATTTGACCCACCAAACCCACTTTCTGGGATTGCTAAACAAAACTGTATTTTATGAGGCCATCATTGAAATTTGTGTC
>PVKN010031689.1:0-12425 GCA_004027915.1 Capromys pilorides | reverse complement strand
TGATATCATTAAGATTTAGGGAAGATTAATTGTGTATAACATTTCAACCACTGCTTAGATCGAACTAAGCACCATCTATGGATTAGTCATGTCACTATCCACTCTGTCCCCCAAAAAGGTCAAACAGATTTGTGTCTGACCATGTAACCTGCTTCAGCCAATAGAATCAGGCAGAAACGACGCTGCTAAGAAACTAAGGTTTCCACGTGCATATTTCTGTTTATTCTCTTCTGTCTCTACCACTGCATGGGGGGATAAATGCCCATAACCACATTCTGGTCCCTAGGGAATGAGAAACACAGGAATGGAGCTGTCCCAGGGAAGGGATCTCGGTCCCGCTCAGATGCAAGCCCAGCTCCCACTCACCCTGACAAGCTAGCTGGGCAAGCCCAGGAAAGTTCACACAAAGGAGCCAGCAATACTGAGCCTGGATCAGCTGACCCAAGCAACCGATAGGCAGTTGTATCTTACTAATAAAGCATTTTTCTATCTGTCTTTTAAGGCAGCTCAATTTGGAAGTATTCTATTATACAATAAAAATTAATTCATACAGTTACATTGTTTTTGATCTTAGAAACATAAACTCCTCATGGGCTAAACTGTTTTAAAAAATTTCTTGTTTCATTCAGCCAAAAGGCTGGCTGTGGTGGCATATGCCTGTGATCCTGCACTCTTGGGTGCTGGCAGGGGGATCGCGGTGAGGTCAAGACAAGCCTGGGCTACAAAGTGAGTTCAAGGCCAGCCTGGAAGACAGAGTGAGACCCTGTCTCAAAAAAAGCAATTATTCCCTTTTCAGTTGCAGCTGGATCCAGAGGTCCAGCTTGTCTTCTTGAATTTCTCTACAGTGTCTCTGACCTTTGCACACTTGATACAAAAAAAAAGGCTGGAAAAATTCGGAACCTACTGTGTACATACTTCACTTTGCATGTATCTTAGGGAGAAGAGAGGGAACCTTCATCTCTGCACTCAGAGCAGGAGGCCAGAGATTCACTCTGCTCATGGGTCCTCATAAGCCCATGAACAGCTCAATGAACCAAGGGGGGAGAAATGCTCTGACTCAACCTAAACCATGGTTCCCAACCTGAGGCATGGAGGATTGAGACTCATTGAATTTCACGAATTTGTCCGATGCTGAGTGTGGCTTGGAGAAGGAAAGCAGAAAATAAATACAGGAGAAACAACTGGCAGCTGACACAGCCATCCAGAGCCATTTTTGTCCTACACCGTTCCCACATTGTATCTCAGATACCCAAAGCCTCCGGCTCATAGCCCTGCCGAAGGCTCTTTTCTTAACATCCCTGAATGCTGCTTATTTGAATTAACTGCACACATTCAGAGGCATAAAGTTTTCTCTTTTTAGATCTTAGAAGAAAAAAAAAAAAAACTGTAAAGAGAGAAGAAAACAAAAGAAGCTCTAATGCCACCATTTACCCTGCCATCACAGGACTCGGCTTCTTTTCAAATCTCAGTGGCACCTGCTTTGCATCTGCCTGACCAACTGAGAAAGGCAGGTCTGGCCGAAAGAGAAAATCCATTTTAAGTAGATCTGTGACAATGCAGGCCAAGAAGGTCCTGCAGTCCACCGAGGGTTTTAATCAATAAGACTGACAGCACAGGGCAGGCCAGGAGCAAGGCAAAGAAGTCTGTAAAAAGCATTCAAGAAACCGCCAGAGCTGTACAAGGTTCTGGCCAGGAGGAAGGAGGAAGCGAGGGAGAGGTGCAGCCCACCGTTCCTCCTCTGATCCACCGTGGGCTGGGCGGAGGAGGGAAGGGGTTGATTAGCCTGCGGAAGCTTTTTGTCTGGTGCTTTTAGATTCCAACTTTCCAAATCGGGGGAGAATTCTAAAACCCATTGTCTAATTTCAAAAGTTGGGTTTGAAAAACATGGCGAGCCTTTTCTTTCTGTTACCTCTCTCTCTCTCAGCTGCAAGCTGAATCATCTTGAGTGTGCATGCTTCATAAAAGGCACAGGGACTTAATTAAATTTCTCATGCCTCTTCTAAGTGAATTGCTGGGCTATACCAGGATTAATTAGTTTCGTGTTGTTAATTTAATCCAAAGGTTGCTGGTAAACTAAGACCACAAAGTTCATTAGGAGAAACAAAAACTTCTTAATGATGACAGCGTCCTTGGGGTTATGGACCAGTGCCAAGAGCAGCTTCAAGCCCGACCCAGTTTTCTTGCACTTGGAGTGGGGCCACTGTAGCAAATCACTTGTTGTCAAATTTTTAACTTTTCAAATATGCTATCCTTTCACTTTAAATGAATCCCTCATGTCAGTGGCTTTTCCTGACCTTTGTGAATACGAAATTCTATTTTTGAAAAATAGCCGGGAGAATTACTGCAGCTTGTCCTGCGCGCCCGCAGACCACGCCCAAGGTGAACGTGGCTTTCAAGCATCTTCCTGCCCCCAGGCCTTTAGTGCTCAATCCTATCGCAGTGCCACACCCTTGTATAGGTGAAAAAATTCTCCTGTATCACCAAGTTATTGTATGTTCTATAGACGATGTGGAAAATATGATTGTCTAATGCAGTATTGCGTTACTCACCCACAACTAGACTCCAACTTCAATTTAAAACAAGTAGGCTGGGGAGACAACTTGGCAGTCTAAGCACCTACCTGGCAAATGCAAGGACCAGAGTGTAATCCCAGGCCCCGCATGCTGCACCAGTCACTAAAAACCAGGCGCGGTGGCACACCCCTGTCATCCAGAACTGGGGAGATTAAGACAGGGGGATCACTCTGCGTCTGGGCTATGTAGCAAGACCCTATGCCAAATAAACAAACAGATTTTTTCCTTAAAAAAAGGAAAACAAGCAGAGAACTCACATGCATGTGTGCAAGCATAGCTCCCGGCTCACCGCATGGTCTGGCTGCACATCTATAACGCACTTCAGAATCAGGACAGGTTTTTGTTTAAATACTGAGGACTGAGCACAGGCCTTCACACTGAGCTATATCCAAGTTTATGTTTTATTGTTTTTGTGTTTTTGTTTTTTTTTTACTTATTTGTTTGTTTTGTTTTTATTTTGCTTTGCTTTGCTTGGTTTTGTCTTGTCTTGTTTTAAGACAATATCTTGCTAAGTTACTAAACTGTCCAGGCTGGGCTCAAGCTTGTGATCCTCCGGCCTCTGCATCCAGAGAGCGCCTCAGCACCCCATGTGCCACCTAGCCCACCTTAGAGATCTTGTTTTTTTGTAAAGCCTGCATCTTTCCCTAGTCAAAGGGTTTTAACCCACCAGGGGCACCCCTGTTAGACTGTGAGCTCACGTAGCATGACCTGGGCACACACACTTCTGCCAGTCCCTCCTCAGGCCTGGTTCTCAGCACAACTCCACCCTCACCTGGACACCTTCCTTCCTGGAGCCCAGGACTAGATGGACATCAGGGCTCCAGCGGGATGACCCAACATGACAGCCAGCATTAAAGCAGCCATGCCATGGCCTTGAAGTGACCATCACTCTTGATGGAGATAAGTTTCTGTCTCACACAGGAGCTGATCGTCCTCACCCTTACGTCACTGGGTACACAGAAGCAGTTCCATCAGTATTTGCGAGTAAATTAACAAAGGCTGAAGTAAGTGTCCACTGAGCTCTGGGCCTTTGTATCTCACTTTATCCTAGCCTTCTGTTAAGGACTCCCCCATACCTCCCACCAGGCTACCCACCAGCCTGGCATCTCTGGACAGATTAACCCCAGCCATCCTTTTTGCGGAGTTTCAGTGACCACCCCCCCACCCCAGTGCCATCTCCTTTCTCCTGGTAAGAGAATATTGATTTTTAACTTAGACTATCTATGTGCAGCAGGGCTGAAGAAGAATATTTCTCATACTACAGCTCCCCTGGCCAATGAATATACAGAAATTAAATGCTATATGAGACTTCGGCAAAGTCTTCTTAAAAGGAGAAAAATATATGCCCTTCTTCAAACACTCCTCCCCTTCCTGCCTAAAATGTAGCTGTGATAGCCCCTCCTCCAGCAGCCACCTTGGACCATGAGGCAGGAAGATAAAGCTGAGAAGAGTCTGTACCCTAAGCTTCCTGGAGTCACCGAACTCACCACATCACAGCACAACTTCCAGCCAAAGTTCCTTCATATGAAAGAAAAGAAGAAAAATCTCAGTGAACGCCTGTTATTTCAGGCAGTTTTGTATAACGGTGGCCCTAATTCTACACATCCCAGGTAGGATGGCCAGGGACTCTCTGTACTCACGCACAGCTCGTGTGAGCTGCTCCTCGTCCTCGCCCTGGGGAAACTGCAGAAGAGGAGAAAAATCAATGCCTGCTCTGGTTCCATTTTTCCAGACATTACTTTTTCCCTAGAGAGTTGACTCACCTTTCCATAAATCCCCTACCTATTTCAATTAATCACTGCACTCTGCATGACCTTTGAACCTTTACTTGACTGTGAAGTATGCTACTGCTCTGCATACATAGCCTAGACTTCAAGCTCTGTGAGGGCAAGAATGAACTCCCTGTTGAATATGCTATCCGTGCGCATAAATTCCTCTCAGTATGTATTCAGTAAGAGTTAGCAGATGAAAACAATTGTCCCATTTTGATATGTAATTTACTGTTTTCATAGTTTTGTAAATCGGTTATTTATTTATTCATTCATGTATTTATTTGGTATAGGCTCTCGCTATGCAGCTTGGACTCCTCGTGTGCCTCCTGTCGCAGCTTGCCAATGCTGGGATTACAGGCATGCACCACCATTGCTGGTTTCAGTGGCTGACACAGCATGCAGTACCAAGGATTGAACTTGGGACCTTCTGCTTGTCAGGCATTTAGATCAGCGAGCTATCTCCCCAGCCCTACAGTATATTGTTGACATTAAGTGTACTCTGAATACAAAGCAGACAATGGGAATATGCTTATTTCATTATAAAAAAAAAAACTTAGTAACATAGAAAATTTAAAAATAAGATTAATTCCCCGTACCCTGAGACTATTGTCCCTAATCTTTCTCCTCTGGAATACAAGCTCTATAACAGTTTGAACATGGCAAGTGTTAAATATGGTTGGGGTTTTCGTTGTTGTTGTTTTGGGTTTGTTTTGTTGTTGTTGTTGTTGTTGTTGTTTTGTATGTTATGGAAGGGTCTACAGGGTGTTCAGGGTCTCAGTGCTAGATTGGACTTGTAGTGATCCGTGTGTTGACAGCCTCCCAAGAGCTGGGATTACAGGTGCGTGCCACCACGCCCAGTCTCAATTGCTGTCTCAGCATGCCTGGAGAGCAGGGCCAGCACCGAAGACCCCAGGGATTGAGTGCTTGGGCCCTGTACCTGCTTGCTGGTGCCTTAATCCGCTGAGCTATTTGGCCAGCCCTCATATATATTTATTGAATGAGCATATTTCTCTTTGAGCGTCAGGGCGTAGTCAGATCATGAGTATTTATCCATTAAAAATAACAAAACGTATTTACTTGCTCCAAACGAAAGATGCATATAAATAACAACCTGCCTCAGAGTGATAAAACGTCAGTCCCGTGGCCATTGATTTTTGTCTTGGCTACCGTAAGTCACTGGCCTACATCAGAACTGTTCCAGCTTAATTTTTAACACAGGATCCTCTCTTTTTTTGAAATCAAATGACCATGACCATTGCTGTAGGACTTTGTCTACATTGCATAAAAAGTGTGGCAGCCTTGTGTGGGTCGGTACCCGTGGCAGAAGGAAGGATCATTGCTTTGCCAGAGCAGGTATGAGGAGCTCCTGCCTGGTGCTCCTATTCCCTGGTGGGCCCTAAGGAAATTGATGTTATGAGAAGTACTTTGCAAACCACATTATTCAATGCCCCTGGAAAGACTTTTAGCTCCTAGCATCCCTGGTGAGGCTCAGCTTTCTGTCTAAAACCACAGAGGCCTGGGGTGGGGGTTGAGGGTGATGTTGTGATGCACATTGATATGGCACTGATTTCATTGAGAGGCAAAACCTGCCATCTGACAATGAGCATCTGTAGACACTTAGATTATAACGGAACCAGGGGCAATAAACAGCCTGGATTCTGAGATTGAATCAAGCTGAGAAAACCTAATTATTCCATTTTTTTTTCTTTTTTTTTTTTAAAGGGAGTGGGAATTGCATGATTAATAAAAGAGAGAAAACAAAGACGTAACACAATATCTGATTTTGGTAAAGTACTTAATACAGTGCCTAACGAAGTCTTCCTTGCAAAATGAATTCAAATTGGATTGGATTTGGACTCCAGCGCTGTACAGTAGCTGGATACCGAAGCCAGTAACAAGGAAACCAAGGCTACGTGTGAAGAGTCCCACCACAGAGGCGTCTGGGAGCCCGGCCCCAGGAAGCAAAGAAGCTTTAGTGCTAGTTAACAGCTTCATTGATGATCTCCAATGAGACAAAAGAGTACTTTAATGAATGTTTTTGAAGGAACTGTGGGGAGATGCTGCAAATTCCACTCTCAGCTTAGTGGTCTGGGATGAGAAAATAAGTACATGGGGCAACGACAAGAAAGAGACATCTCGAAACCTGAAATTCTAGGGGAGGCAGTAGGATTTTGAGGAAATGTGTTTCCCAAGTCATAGAAAAGAGCATTTTGGAAAATTTGAGTAAAGCAAACATTGGACCTAATCATGAAGCTGAATACTAACCTCCGTGCCCCCAATTCTCTCCCCAACAAAGGAAATACGTAAATATATAACTACAACGCGTTACAAAGTAGGAACGAGCTGAAGGTCAGAACAGGGAACATACATGAGGATTTAGGTTTTTAAAAAGGTGTGGGGTGGTGCTAGCCACAGACGGAAACAACAGCCACAAATCTCCTATCTCAAAGAGCATCAATGGCCTCTTGGTGATTTTCAGGTTGAGAAAGAGGAAAAGCAGGATAAGAACTCACATGATCTCAGATTCATTGCCCCTTACCCCTACCACTTCCAAGTGTGTTGGGACAGAGAACACCCACAGGCCTTACAGGTTGAAGTCATTTGCTGGGGGTTGCTTCTCCTTCATCATTTCTATGCAGAAGCATGAAAAACAGAAGCCTTGTGCTTGGAAAGCACAGTTCTGATAGAGCAAAAATAGTCTCATTGAAAGAGACAGGCACTCAAGTCTCTGTAGGAGCTGAGCCCTAGGGGACAACAGCATTCTTCTTGCAGGAAGAAGCACTTAAATTGTGACCAGGGACATGCAAAGCATTTACCAGAGGTTAAGCAGACAAGAGAATGAAGAGGAGGGGTGGCAGGTGGTCTGGCCAAAAGCGTAGAAGTTGCTACATCATCACTAAACATAGAAGCTGTTCAAAGTTTTGCCTTCTTCATGCTGGGAGGTCACTGGAGGCTCCTGAGTTAGAGGAGAACATTATGACAAGCTTGCCATAGTCCAGCCTCAACATAGCTGCCAGATGCGTGTCATTAAAAGGTGACAACAGCTGCTGGAGCCCACTTAGGTGGTGCATCTCGAAGAAGCCGAAGTCACGTCCTCCTTGGGAGGGTGAGTGTGGTTTTGCACAACTTGGCTCCCGGGAGGGCTCAGAGCTTTTCAGCCACTGCTCCACCCCTCAGGTCTAGTTCCCTCCTCTCCCTCTGCTGGGAGGTACCAGCCACAGGTCCTCTTGCAGGTCCCTGTGTGTTCTTCCTCCCAATAACAGTTGTTCTCTAGAACTCATCTGTGTCACTCAGTCCCCTCTAGGACCTGCCCAAGCAGCCCTTTGGCAGCAAGACCACCCCTAACCACCTATCTAAAGTTTCATTTCCCACCCTAAACACTCTTATCAAACTTTCTCATTGTTTGTTTTATTAGTACATCATTCCTAATAGAGGATAGGATTGACTTAAGAATTTTATTGTCACCTCTCACTAGAAGATAACATCTGCAAGACCAAAATGCATTCCTATTTAATGACAGTAACTTTGAATCTTTTTCTCTTTCTGTCTTTTAGCTTGGAAAATTTCTTTCTATTTTTCTTTTCCTTTTTTTTTACTGTTATAAACTCCATGTCCAAGGTTCTTAATATGCTTAGTAGATCCTCAATAATTATTTATTGACTAAATGGATGAATTAATGAAAGATAGATGAATGACATGATGGCAAAACTTATTGTCAGGCAACAGCAGAGGAAGGAAAAAGAGTGGGAGGTGGCCCTGTGACAGTTGCTGCCCCTTTGAGACCTGCCTTCAAATTTCCCTCCCATTGCCACCATTCTAAATTCTCAAGACAAGCCACATCTAAAGGTTAGCTTCTACACAGTGTTTCTTTAGATTTAAGAAACCCACAATATCTGCAAACCCTGGGCTAGCATCAGGACATGCAGTGCTCTTCCTCATTTTTATCCTGTGCATCAACTGTGTATTGAATGTTTCACATGAATCATTTAAATTGCTATGAAGTTTAACTTTCTGGGATGTTTGGTGGAGAATTACAGGAAATATCCCCCAATGGCCAAGGTCAATCTTGATATTCTGGTCAGAGGGAATCAAAGAAAGAAATACATTCCTTGAAGGATGAAGACCTTGAGCAGCTCCCAGCCTTCTCTTCAGGATCTCTCTCTGCTTCTTCTCCCCACTACATGAAGGCTGTTTGTGGACCTGAGTTCCCCAAAATGGTTTGTTTTAAGGACAGCAGCTCACTTGTATCTTCTTGGCCCTTGAATAAACCTGATGGCCTCCCCGCTGATTCTCATCTCCCAAGTATTGGATTCTGAGTGGCTAGCACATGGGCTTGGGTCTGGCAACAATACCAGAACCAAGAGAAATGGAATTGATACAGGGACAGAGATTTGAGGAAGCATTCAGGAAAAATGGCTGCCAGTATTTTAGATAAAATAACCAGGTGGATGGTGATTATATTTTTCCAGTAGAGCAGGAAAGAAAAAAGAAGACAGTAGATTCTGACTCTGAACTGTTGAGTGTGGCTGGACCTAACAGTTGGTTGTTTGTTTCTGTCCTAGAAAAACAATACGAAGTCTTGATGTCTGTTTAGCTCCAGGGTCTTCTCTACCCCAATGAAATTCCTAATGAAGCCATTCTGGCTTCCTGCAGTCAACTCTGAGTTGAGGAAAGAAGCAGAGCTTCTCTGCTTCAGATGCCAATATCAACACCCCGGTTGTCACCACCCTAAGCTCTGTCCAACCGACTGTAAGTGATCCCTATAATCCTCCCTGATGTCTGATGATTTTATATAATGGCTCACAAAAGTAAGGAAACATTTTCCTCTGTTTAGTAGTTTAGTAAAATGATTACTGCTAAAAGTACCAATGAACAATGAAGGAAACAGATGAATGGACAGTGAAGAAGTCTGTACAGCAGCGTGTGCAGAAGGGACACCGAATCTTCCTTGGACACAGTAGTCTCCTAACACTCATAGTGTTCATCCACCTGAAAGCCATCTAAGTCCTACTGCTGAGGGTTCTGAGTGAGGTTCTATTGCACAGATACAAATTTATTTAATCAATGACTATTGGATATTGAGAGCTGGGTTGGAATTGTTGACCTGCTAATTCCATGTTGGGTCCATTAATCAGATTTTTATCCTCCAATCATAGCATTCACTTAAGTCTTACTGAAAAGAGCTTACTGTGAAACACTAAAGATGTTTCTCTCCGGCTGGGGAGATAGCTCAGTGGTCTAAGCACCTGCCTTGCTAGCATGTGGACCTGAGCTCAATTCTTGCTACTGTATGCTGTGCCAGCCTCAGAACCCCAGGTGCACCATGCAGGCACCAAAACCAGGCATAGTGGCACAAGCCTGTAGTCCCACTGCTGAGGATGCTGAAACTGGTGGATTGCTGAGTCTGAATTGCATAGTGAGACCCTAGGTATAAAAAGGGATGTTTCTCTCACCATGTAACCCAAGAAATGGCAAGTGTTTAGGAGTCTGTGCCATGAACTAGAGGTAGAAGCTAAATGTGTACTTCTGAATGAGGAGCCAGTGGATGAAGATCAGCGGAAAACAATTAGGGTTAAAGAAAACAAAGCAAGTAAGTATGAGAAAGAGAGCTCCGTGGCCTACATGCATTCATTCATTCATTCATTCAACAAAGTATGGTGAGGCAGTAGGGAGAAGGATCTGATGTACAGAAGATCAATGCTCACTTTCCACTATGGGAGCCAGCAGTCTTGTCATGGGACTGTGGACCACAAATTTATTTATTGGTTTCCCTAATTCTAACATGTGCTAAGGTAAAAGCAATTTCAACCTTATGGTTCAGGTAAACTTTAGGATAGAGTTACTCCTAAGAATATGATTCAATCCTATGAGACAATAAGTAAGCGCTATATCATCCTCTGAGCTGAAGGGGATTAGAATACAAGAGCTCGAGGTATGTCTTTTTGGATTATTTTGAGGATTATTTGAGGATTATTTTGAGAAACTGTAGAGACAAGAAAAGCTCTGAAAGTGGAATTTATTCCCTTGTAAGAGACATTTATAAAAGAAATGCCTATTTCTAGGGATATCAGCCTTTAGGAAGAAAATGATCCCTAACTCATTTGAAATTCTTACCAGTGCAGAAGGTATGATGTAAATTTCTAGAACAAACTTTACCCTTGCATTACAGAGTTCTTCCTTGCTTACTCCCTATAGTTGGGCTTGTCACTCACACCCTGCTTTCCTTGCTTCAAGGAGGACAACAGGCAGGGTATTTGATCCTGAAGTCTAAAACAAAATTCCTTGAGAGCTTTCAGATGACCCTCTGAGACTTCCCCTTGTCTCCCATTGTATAGCAAGTAAACATGTTAGGAAACTTCTGCTCAATAAGAAGTTCGCTTTTCCCCAAGGTTCACATAATGCCCATCTATGTGCGTTCATATTGCTTCATCCTGACAGCTCATGAAAAAACACACAACTTCTGAATAATTTTCTTCATGGCATGTCAACACCTTTGTCCAAATACATCAAAACATGCTCTAAGAAAATTTATTTTGACACTGTTTCCGGAGAAAGACACACCCACCAACTCGCTTCCAAAGTACTGGAGGGTCAAGTCGCACCTTCCATGATTTCCACCCTGTAGTACTTTGCATCAAGGTGTGGAACCTCATCCAGGCTTGCTTTGGCCCTAAAGTTTTTGTGTGCTATAATTTTATTGGGAACACAGTTCATGAGCAAAACAACAGTCCCCAGAGGTCACCTGATTGGAAGCTAATTGTCTCATAGGATTGAATCATATTTGTAGGAGTACCTCTACCCCAAAGTTTACCTGAACCATAAGGTTGAAATTGCCTTTACCTTTAGCACATGTTAGAATTAGGGAAACCAACGTATTTGTGGTCCACAGTCCCATGACAAGACTGCTGGTTCCTATAGTGGAAAGTGAGCATCGATCTTCTGTGCTTTTCCATTGGCCGTCTGAGTGCTTGTGTACATCAGATCCTTCTCCCTACTGCCTCACCATACCTTGGTGAATGAATGAATGGATGAATGAATGAATGAATGAATGAATGAATGAATGCAGGCATGCATGCCATGGAGCTCTCTTTTTCATACTCACTTGCTTTGTTTTCTTTGACCTTGGTTGGTTTTCAACCAAGCTAATCGACAGACTTATTCCCTGCCACCTCCAACCATATCTTCTGTTGGTTGGGTCATAACCTTCAGTACAATAGGACTTCATTACCTCCCTTTAAATATATGAAGAGGATTTATTTCAAATTAGAGAAATTTGTTTATAATTGCTAAACTGATAATATTTTACTACCTTTGAGTGTCATTTGGGGTATGTTGGGTTGGCTAGAATGCATCACAACTTTCTCCAATTAAAATTAATGAAAGTTGTTTTTATTTAATGGCTTTTCACTTAGTGAGAGTGTTTTCAGATACAAATGTAAATCATTCAGTAAGTAATGGAGTACCTGATCTATCCTTCTGGTGTTTCCTTTTGTAAATATAAGCAAATAAACATTTCCAATAAAATAAATGTTAACAACTTGGTCCTTGTTTTTCTTTTGTTTTGGATGAAAATTACCACTTCCTCCTTGGTGTGCCTCTGTGTTGTAGGTGCTGTTAAGTTTCACCCCATCATTCATCTGCCCCAGAGCCATGCCTTTCTGAACAGTTTTTCGCCTGCTGGGTGCTTTGGAGCAGCCAGGCAGCAATAACAGGGCCAAGAGAGCCCTTCCGGATTATCAGCACATCCATTTTCTCCCAGAAGTCCTGCCCCAAGCAAAGCTGAGTGGCAGGGAAGCCATGCCAACAGGAGCCCAGCCTGTCTGGAATGTGTGAACACTTAGTGAGGACAGCTGGAGGCCAGAACAATCAAGCGGGGCGGCACAGACCAGGAAGAGTGGAAGGAGGGAAGCAGAGAGAGGAGGGAGAAACATTTGAAAGGGGTAGATGTGGACACACACACACACACACACACATACTGCACAAGAAATTAATTAATGCATCATGCCCACCAATATTCATTAGGGCAGATTTCCAGTATCAGGTTCACACCAAGGCCCATGAGAAAGTTATGAAATTCAAT